>PYAF01001472.1:939166-971527 GCA_007407185.1 Glycine tomentella
GGCGAGCCATATTTATAGATGAAATACCTGACCGTTGGCTAACTGCAACGTACGCGAGTGGCTTCCTATATTTCCGGCCTCCACCTGCACGTTCGTAACTGCTTGAGTGGACTGAGTCTTGGTCCATGTACGCTGAATCTTAATAACATATTGTAACTAATTGGGCCTTAACATAGGCCCAATTATGACTCCAGAACAGATTTTAACGTGCAAGTGCCAGAATTTGTATAATTCTAATTAGTTAGACGTTGATACGGTTCTATTTTATTTTCAGTTCAAAAGTTAGTTACATATAATAGCATAGTGTAAATCTCAACATGCACGCAACATTTTAATTTTTGAGCTTTTTTTTTCTCACCCTCATCATCTTTCTCTCATGTTAAATTAAATTTGACAAGTTATTTCTTACTAGATTATTGTTTAGAAGTTGTCTTTGATTTTAACGTACAAGTGCCTATTTGGTTCAATGGTTTGTATGCGCTAGCGGTAGCCAAAATAATTTTGTATAACAAGGATGCTTATTTTGTTTTTTAAGGAAGGATGCTTGTTTTAGGAGGCTTGAAAATCAAATCAAATGTTTAAAATGTAATAGTTCATTAATCTAATTGATAATAAGTTCAATCATCTTAAATAATATTTCATGTTCAAGTCTTATAAATGAAAAAATATAATTAAGTGATAAAATTTATCAAACCTGATCAATCAATAATAAATTATTTGTTATCTTCGAACACATAACCAATTATGTTAAGAGTGCTAAAAGCTAGACTATTCTAAAATGATCATTAAAGCTAAGAAGAATATGAAAGACAACATCCATATTTCCTTCATAATCATTCATAGCAATAATAACTATTTAAATATAACATAACTGAGGCTATAGTGAAGAGAAATACCAACTAAGGCCCAATTGAGATTCATGGTTTTCAGCCTCTATCAAATTATGCTAAAATAAATAATCAACTGTTAACATACATTATTGATCATGCTGGAAGAAAATTGATTATGTTTTTTTTTCCTAAATGGAAAATTGATTGTGTCACAGAGACAGACGCACACGGGGGCTTGGTGGGGCCTGACCCCCCCCAAAAATAAAAAAAAAAACATCAGGGTTTGAATAGTGTAGATAATTGAGAACTAGGATGATTGGCAAAAGTGGATAAGTATTCGAGGTGGTATTGATGTTCCTTCAAACAAGAGTTGAGAGTTATGGTGTAATGAGGAACAGGAGCATGTTCATCACACTGGATTTCTGAGACGGATATGTAAGATTATATTTGACATGCGCTTCTTTGTCTATCAATTTGAATTGACCCCATGCTCAAAATCCTGGGTCCGTCACTATGTGTCACACAACACACTATGTTGGTTATATTTTTTGTTTTTTTTATGTATGTTGGTTATGTTAAAACAATCAAAATAATCAATTATCATATAGTGAAGGTAAATTTTCATGTAATTTATTGTCACTTGAGTGTGGAAATTTTATCTTATACGACCTACTAACTATTATTAATTTCCTTATTCACTATTTAATGAATCTCAACTAAACAACTCTAATTCACTACTAAAAAAAATTTGTTTAACGATGCAAGGTTAACAACGATTCTTCTAAAATTATCGTCATTTTCAAAGCGATGACATTTTTTTAAATATAAAAAATACTTCAACCCGCGGAGGAGGAGGAAAAACCCCAAGAAGAAGAAAAGCCCAAACCAGAGGAGAAGAAACAAGGTCCTCCCGGAGCTCCTCGTCGGGATTGGCGCAACCCATCTACATGATGAGCACCAGATCTAAAGAAGTCGGAGGTGTCGCTCTCCCTCAAGTGCTACAGCCATTGCTCTTCCTGCTGGGGGGAATGATATGGAAAACAGGTTAAGTTTTTTAAGACATTTGGATGGCATTTGAGTTCTTCCTGTTTTTTTTTTTCCCTTGAGTTGAGACTTTTTGCTGAATTGTCAATATTTATCTTAGAACAAGCCGGTATCTGAGAGACCTTGACATTGTGGCTGAAACTGTAGTTGCAGACAGATTTTTGAAACCTTGATCCGTTGACCTTTTGCATTATAATTAAATTCATTTTAGTAAGCCTTGTATTACTAAAATTTAAAGCTCAAACTCTTACAAGTTAATTATGCTCTTTCTTTATTTATTTTGAAGTTCTAAATTTATACTATGGGTATATTGTGTTTTAAAAGCTGTTGAGAAGAAACAGTGGTAATTTAAGTATATTTGCTGGTACTATATTGCAATTCTCAGAGAAATTGTCACTTGGGTATACTCTGTTTCTCCATTTCTTTCTTTCTTTTTCTTTGCTTCTTGTGACAGTATCTTGTGAGCTGTTTTTTTTTTTTTTTCTTTTTTCTGTTTTTTTTTCACCCTTAAGAAACAAAAAAGTGATGCATGTAGTTTTTGCTTTGAATGAATGTGCTTATTTGGGAAAAAGCTGAATTTTTCTTTTTCTGTTTTCTTTATTTCTTTCTTATTATTAGTCTCATTTTTTTTTCTTGTTATCTGGCAGGGGGATGATATACACGTGAGTTGCTATTATATTGATTGCAATCTCAACGCATTTGCAATTTCTTCAGCTCAGGTTAGTATAAGGTATGCTTTCCAAAATCGTGCTGCATGAGCTCTCTTTCTATTGAACTACAGATTTTCACTAAGTGGATTTGTAAATAGAGCTGTGAGAAACTCTTATCTGAATAAGGCTAAGTCCATATATAATGACCAATTGGGCAATAGAAAATTTGAACAAGTCACAGTTTCTATGCTAAATTAGGCAATATAATAGTTGAATAAGGTTCTTCTTTGGTCTACTCAATACTTTCATTAAAAAAAAAATCAGTGTAAATGTGCATTTCTAACTTAATAAAGTTTTATAATATATAACTCATGGTTAATCCCAGTAAACACAGATAAGTGAAATGTCTTTTGGCAATCTCCTCTTGCTAGAGAATTTCCATGATCTCTCATTTGGTTTGGTTGTATCCCAGGAAAAGATTTCTGTCCCATTCAAGCCATTCTTATTTCCATATTCTTTTTCTAGGTATATTCCAACACCCCTGCTGACTTTGATTTTAAACTTGAAAGGTTAGTGTACCCTGTCACAGCTTGTAAAGTTGTGTTGACTTATTTTCAGTTTCTTTAATGATAACATACTATCCCCAATGGCCTAAAACAGATATTTCACACCCTGTTGTAATATTGTTCCATAGCTTACTTTTAGCGGTAACTCTAAGTACATATTTCAGGCTCTTCTACCATACAGGAGTATAACTTATAAATTATTTACGTCAAAGTTACATAGTCACCAGCTTAACATGTTTGGGTAACAATTCTAAAAGAAGAAAATAAGAAGAAAAAAATGAGATGAATTTTTTCATTAAGAAAAATAAGTTCTCCATTAGTTAATTTTTAGAAGTTCACTAATATATTTTTCTAAAAGATGAAATGATATTTACAAATGAGCTAATGAAAAACTTATTTAACTTATGAAGAAATTCATTTCATTTTTTTCTTCTAACTTTATTCTTTTAAAAGCGTTTCTAGATAAGCTTACATCCAAACAGGTCCTAAATAAAAATCATGAAGAACTTAATTGTTATTAAAAAAATGCATAAGTATATAATTATTTTACTTCTTATTTCAATTTTCTTGCCTAAACTTCTTAACTATTTTTTAAAATTTAAGATTATAAATGTTTGAAATTTATTCCGTTTTCTTAATTTTAATAATGATCAACTATAACTTAAAGTGAAAGCATGTTTAAAATAAATTTAATCTTTACCTACATAGATCAATTTTGCCTTTTCTATTCTTGTTAATAATTTTGCCCCTGTTTTCTTCTTGTTCTATTCTTGTTTAGTGATTTAACATTCCAGTTTTGGATATATTAGCTGAATAATCATCATGGTAATTCTATTCAATTTGAACAAAATTACTTCTGATAAAAGAAAATAATTTACTCATCTTATTTTCCTACTTGCTCCACCGTGCAAAAAATGGAACTAGCTATAGCTATATATATAACTGATGATTAGATTATAACAACCAGGCAAATTGAATATTGAGACATATATAAATATACAGACTAGGGGAAATTCACGTTGAGAGCACCAGCGCAATGCCTTGCGAGGGAATTTCAACCTCAGGGAGTGCACATAGCACATTTAATCATTGATGGTGTTGTTGCCCCACCCAGAGGTTCGTTTTCCTTAGTTAGTTAATTAATGGTATAATTTGACATAAAGTCTAATTAATTGCATGAATTAATTAATGGTACAATTTAACATAAAGTCTAATTAATTGCATGCATGATGTTGTGGACGTGCATGTACAGGAGAAGATCATCATCATCATTTTTATTTCTCTACTTGATGTCTATCATATCATTAATTTCATTATCTCTCATATAAAAAGTATATATTGGTCAAGATTCACGAGTCATTTTCCTTTTATATGTTTTAAAAAACCATGCATTTTGCTTTTAGTAGTGTACTAAACTTTGATTATACTCATCATTAGATAATCAATCATCTTTGTTGTAATTTTGTTTGGTGATATACTAATTATATATAGCTAAATAAAGGAATAAAATGATTTATATATATATATATATGCATTTTATAAAAATAATACTTTTTAAGATGATTTTTTTTCTTAAAAATCATAACTTTTTAATATTAAAAAAACGCATTACAAGACTGTTTGAAAGAGAATCGATATTAAAATGGAAATTCTAAAATGGTTTAAAGATTATCTTGAAAAATCTTGACTTTTCATCGACTTGAAAAACATTTTTTTCTAGTAGTGATTTATAGTATTCTTTTATTTTCCTCTTTTCATCTCAATTTCACTATTCTACGCTACAAGCATACTATTAATAAGGAAAACATCTTCAGAGATTTTGGATTAATTCTTAAGTTTTTACGTAGCATCACAATCTGCCCGTTAGCCGATCAAACTCCCGGGGACCCTGCGTAAGCATAGGCCATTGCCTATGGAATATGGATCACAACTTTTATGTTCAATTGCAAATTTTCTAACTTCCTCTTTATATATAAGACGTCACACGATTGACCAAATTAATTGCGGTAAGCGTCATGCATGCAATGCAGAATCACATGTACAGCGTGTTTGTACAGAAGTTATGAATTCATATTGATACTTTCATGTCAAATATAAGTAAAATAACAAAAATATCGTAGTTTTTGGCCATGTGCGAATCAATATACTTCAAAATACAGATCCAAACATGTGGTTACACCTCTTTCCCTTTCCTAAAATGAAAGAACTACAAAGAACTCATAATGCAGGCTGCAAAAGCCCGTTATGAAGGAGGAAAAGGCAAATTGACTTGAAGACACCATATTGAACACTTGGAAGTTGGAACGAAACTACTGAAGGAGTCTCGGTTGGTGACAATCTATTATAGGAGATTATAATCGTGTACCACCACTTATTTGGATCATTTAATTGGTTTTATGGTTGTTATACGATATTACTTGGAAATAGTCCAAACTCCAAACAGATGACGTCCTAGGTTTCCGGGTGAAGAGTAATGGCAAAATGGTATGTGTATATCTAGCTGCACATGACACTGGGAATAACAGTTTTTATTTCTTTTTATTTTTTTATTGTTGCTGATTTTGCTCTTATTAATAATATTTTTAAAAAAAATTAATTTCTTAAAGAATCTCAATATCTCAAAGGTTTACTTCATAACTTCGGCCAAATATTCACAAAAAAAATTACTTTGTATAGGTAAGCCGCTTGATCAATATTAATTGTTTCCTCCTTTCTAAGTTTTGCTACCATTATTTTTTTAGCCGCTTGCATATGAATTAATGTTATGTTGTCTCTTCTAATGTTCACACTTTCCGTTAAAAAAAAGTTAAAATATAAATTTTTTATTTTCTTAAATATGTGATTTTAGTCTTTTTATTTTTTAAGTAAAATATTTTTTCCTTCATTTTTAAAAAATTTATAATTTTAGTTTTCTTATTTTTTTTAATTGTTACATTTTCGTTTCTCAATTTTAAAAAATCTGCGATTTTATAAGTTCCCTTGATCAATTTTAAACTTGTATACTTTTTAATTTTTTAAAATAAATTAAATTTGTTAGCAATTAAATAATTATTTTAAAAAATATTTGGGATGTGTATTATAAACAAATAGTTGACAAATAATATTTACATAATACATAGATCAATGTTTGAAATTGGTCACAAGGATTAAAATTGTCAAATTTTTAAAAGTGAATGACAAAATGTCTTAATTAAAATACGGGAGACTAAAATTGTGAAATTTTTAAAATAGAAGATAAAGTATCTCAATTAAAAAATCAGAGAACTAAAATCATAAATTTTAGGAAAATAAGGGGACAAAAATTGCATTTAAGAAAGAAAAAAAAAAGATAGTCTTATGATTTTCCTCTTCCTTTTAATAATTGTCTAAGGAGTGGTAATATTGTAGTAAAATGATATAGACGGTGCCCTCCAATGTCCATTACTATCAAAGAAGAGTGCTCTTTCGAATAAAATAGTTGATGACACATCAGGGGAAATATATACTTAAATGTTTTTTGACACGCCCTTTATATTATTGGATGAATATACGTATATCTCATTTTAAAAAAGAAGAAGAGAGGAGTAGGCCCATATCTTTAGCTTCGGAATACAATGTATTAAAAATTTCATTTTTCTACTTTATATTTTTGAAATATATTATTTTGGTCTTATTTTAAAAAAAATAATTGATCCAATCGAGGTAATGGATCGGTGATCTAATAGATTAGTCAGTAATTAATTCAATTTGACCTGATATATATTAAATATTAAAATTATATATATATCTATTATATATAAGTACATAAATAAATTATTTGAGTAAGAAAAAATCATCCATACTCTAAAATTCAAATAAAGAAATTCAATTTTTTTTTAACAAAAATCAGTCGGATTAGACCATATCAATTAGAATTCAATGATCAACTCAATCAAATTTGATCAAATCAACTCAAATCAAATGTATAATTAATTCGATGATCTAACTAGGTCTTGATCCAGACCGAATTTAATAACACTGATCAAATGTCAATTGCAGAACCAACAAAAATAAGTTCAAAATTGTTTTTACCACTACCGCATTAGAGTGAATTTTTGTTGAAATTGTCAAATCAAAGGGGGGCATTGCAAGTTCACAAAAATTTAGGAATCCAAGAAGTCAAGATGCTCTAAATTGTTTGGTTCTATAATATTTTATTTTTTTTGAAGTATCAAAATCTGTTTTTCTTCGTTGTTACTAAATTTTAAAGCAAATTTTTAGTTTATACAGTTCGGCTCTTCTGCTTTCTGTGTTGAACCCGTCGTGTTCCTAAGTTATCCTATTTTATTTTTCTCTCGGCATTTCCGTGCATAAAAGGCTACCAATTTTAATAATTACAAATAACTGCAATCGAGTTTCACCATCAATAGCATAGAGAGAGAGAGGCCAGCAAAAGAGAGAGAGAGAGAAAAAAAAAAAAAGAAAACATGATTCCCCCCACTTGGCCTCTGTTTTGGCACCGTCTAGATGCTTCAAAATACACTTTATTTGCAGCACATTGCGTCTAATCCTACCCCTCAATATCACCATAAACTCTCATACACACAAAGTGAAAAAAAGATATTTTATTATATAAATATAAATTTTTATTTTTTTAATTTATTTTAATAAGAAATTGAAATTCATGATATTTTTTTTATTATCTTTTATCATTAAGTTAATTTTATATAATAAAAAAAGAAAAAAAGAGATAATAATTGCAAATCATCATACATGATTACTTCATAAATATTGCCCACTATAAACCCATTCAATTAGTCTTTCTTTCCTTTCCCTCACCCTTTTCTTGCAATCTAAGTTATTTCTCCTTTTCTCTTTTCTTTTTTTAATTTTCTCAATTTATACCCTTCTACACAAACTCCCACTCGCTATCACAGTTTTACCTGTGAAACTGAGGGGAAAAAAAAAGATGAGCTCAGTATGCATATCAAACTGCATCAACGACGCACGTGACCCACGTGTTCCGGTGAGGGCTTCCTACGTGAACCTCTACAAGTGGCCGGAATCGGATGCTGAGTTCGTGAGGTCAAGAAGTTGCAACAGAGAAAAGGGTTCTCAGATATTGTACGGTCACCCCAGGGTGGTCGATAGCATCTCTTGCAGACAAATGTACCTCAGAAGCTATACGTTTTCAAGGGAAGAAGAGAATGAGCACGACAAAACTCACAAATGTTTTGGTAGGGCAAAGATGAAGAAGAAGAAAGATATTGGGAACGAGACTTTAAAGCCTAATGATGAGGCTAAGAAAACCAAGTGCTGCTTGGTTTGGAGTAAGGCTAAGGAGGTTTCGTGTTCTGCTTTGTCTAGGATTCTCCGTAGGGTCTTGTCCTGTTCCGCTAGTGTAGATGTTGTCGACGAAAAATATTGATTTTTAATCAACGGTTTTAACTTTTTTGTTTTATTTTATATATATTTTCTTCCTATTATGATCCAGAGAGAAGAATTTATTAGTGATATAGCTATCTATCACTTTGGTTTCTTTTTCTTCACTTATGTATAAGGTTGTGTGAAATGTGAATGTAATTTCTCCTGCGGTGGATGTTAATTCTCGCATGCTAGATGTAAAATTTTTGTGATTTATAGAAAAAAAGATTCAAGTGGATTAATTTGTGCAAGTATTCGTGCATGTAAGTGTAATTGGGCCTTTGCCTTATGGCAGGGGTGGTTGTAGAAGAAGTCAACTTATATAGTATGTGGGTTTATTATAGGTGAAAAAATGTAGGTTTTTGATTTATATAAGCTAACATGAGAAACATAGTTTTTTAGTTTTTGATCTCTATTTAATCTTTGAATCTCTCTACATATATACCTTGTGGAGAGAGTAAATGAGAAAACATGATTTTTTATCCTAGCTAGTTGATCCCGGATTTTCAAAGTAAATATGAGTTCATGTAGTTTAGGATTTGGTAACCTGAAGCCTAGAAGGCACTTTGCAAACCCAGTATTAATATTTTTTAATATTTTGTATATCAATGGCTAAAAGACCAGCATTTATAGTATATCTTTCAGGAAAAAAAACAACTAAGCAACCCTAATAGCAAAATACACATTTAACAATTAAATATTCAGTTGCTTATAAAAAAGAGAGTAATGATTAACAAGAAAAAGGCCCACTCGCCCATCAGATGTTTGCTAAGATTTAAGATTTTTTTAAGTTGTTTTTGATAAATAAGTGGCGCCTGACCCTGGTAGCTCTTGATGAAACCATTCACAGGCAATTCAAAAAAACGCTATATTCAAGTGCATAGTCTCCACTTGCACTACACTACAATGCTCCCAAGTCACCAACTAAAGAAGTCTAATTGCATTATTTGAAAAGATCAAGATTCAAGACTACATCAAAACTAAATCAAAATAAGAAGGAAAAATGCAATGAGCTTTTTTTCATCAATGCATTTTACCTTCATGTTTTCTTCTCCTTGAAGAAGAGTTTTTGGAGAAATTTGTCCAATACGAATTAAGATAGGAACCCACACCTTGATTTAGAAAGAAAAAAACTGCAGGATATTCTGTTAACAACATAACATGATACAATTGCACACAAAGTGTATAATGTCAAGCAAAGCAACAACAACATTATAAGACTGATAATTTTGGATAAAGTAAGAAACTAATGAATGAATTGAGAAATGTACAGCGCCCTGTCCCCACCATAATCTCAAGCGGAGAAAATCCAAATAAGAATGAATGATCGATCAATAAAAGAACATTTCACTAGTACAGCTTCTCAAATGACATATAGCTTAAAAAATGAACAAAAAAAGAAAAGTAGAAAACCTTTTTTTCTATCCCGCAAAAGAAGCAGCAGCTAAACATAGAGGCAGTATTCCCTTGTGAACAACACTTGTCTTCTCTAACAGCAGAAGAAGGGTTTAAAGGGGTGTAATGTAACGTAAAGTAGTGGGAGTCTTCAAATTCAAAGCTCAAACTCTTCATCCTTGAGCGCCATTTCGGCGGCCTCCTCTTCCTCCTCATCAAGCACAAAGTACTCATTCTTCTCCAATGGTCTAAACATATAGAACATGACAACATAAAACGCAAGACTAGCGGTCTCCTCGGCAGCATTGCTCACCCATTGGTACTTATAAGCAGCAATGGTCCTCAAAGCAAACACCACTATTCTGGTGAAATACAAGTATCCAATAACAACAATGTAGAATTGTCTAAACAGAGTCAACTTGGCCAAATTCCTCGAAGCCTTCCCATCAGTTTTCGAAGTTTCCCTCAACGACCTTATGGACCACACAATAGGGAAAATAATGGCACAGCAGCAGATAATATCCACAAGCAAGAAAACCTGATTCCAAGTAACCCAGTCTTTGATGAAAGGACCTGTTTCCCCGATCACAACGGAAGCCAAATTGGCGAGAACCTGAAGCGGGATGACAATCATCAACACCTTCTTCTCCCTGTCCTGCAAAAATGGTTTGAGAAAAGACCATCCAGTCCCTATCAAGACGATGACAGTAAAGAGCAAAACGACGCGGATAAACTGGAAGATGTAGAAGAGCACGTCCCATCCGTGAGGGAGGCCGGTGGACTTGACGTAATGCTTATCCTCCGAGGCGCAGATTAGATTCAAAGCCTTCATGAGAAGAAGGAGAGACATTAAGAGGTGAATGCGGTGAACGGATAGGTGGTTGGTGTAGCAGATGTAGAGCCAGAAGGAGAAGAAGGAGAGGTAGGTTAAAAAGAAGAGAAAGTAGAGGGAAGGGAGGAGGGTTTGGCCGGCGGAGAGGTAGTCGCGTGAACCGTCAGAGTCGAGATTGTAGGCTTCGGTGTGGACGGACATGGTGACGGAGGTTTCGGGGGCGCAGTTGGCGAAGAAGAGGGAGTATTCGTTGGGGGAGGTGACGGGGTAGGAGCGGTTGAAGGAGGCGACGGGGGGAGGAGAGAGGTCGCGGAAGGTGAAGAGGAGGAGGATGTACTGGGAGTCAAGGACGCAGAACGAAGGGTTCTGCTGGATCTCCATCAGGACCTGGAGGAGGGCTTCTTCGTTCAGGAGGAAGAAACCCAGGCGCGAGGATTCTGGTTGCGCTGCGGAGGAGAGCACGCCGACGGAGACCGAGGAGACGGCGATGGACACGTGGCCCTTGTGAGTGAACCCGAATTTCTCGAACAGGATCATGGGGCGGGTGTCGGAGTTTATCTTCAGGGACTTTATCTCCGCCGCGGAGTGGGAGAGGAGGCAGAGGAGGAAGAGGAGGAGGAGAAGGGACAATGCTGGTCGCATTTTGGCCATGGCCATTGTTGTGGGAAGGGAGAAACTGAATGGTTTTCTTCAGAATGTAGAGAATGTAATGGGTTCCTATTCGGATCTTAACATGTTATCATTCATTATCGTAGATCTGAATCTGCTTCTGAAGCCGTTGGTGAGTCAGTGAGGACGACGACGTGCCACCTACACGGGAGTCACATTTTTTGTTGGGCCTACAACTCCAATTGGGTTTTTAGCCCAACGTTCTCATTTTGCTCTTTTGCCCCAATATATATAATACTATAAACTTTTTTTCCCCTTAAAACTCTGATTAATTGTAAGAAATTCGAACTAATTTGGATTTTGATCATAAATAATTAAAAATGATAAAAATTATTTTTGCTAAGGATCAAATTTAAATAATATTTAAATAATTTAACTTTAATTTTAATGTATTAATTATTTGTATTTAATCTCTTAATTATTATAAATTTGACTTTTTGAAAAATATACATTTACGCTCTCTTATATAATACATTAACCCACCTTAAATGTTTTTTTTTTACAAAAAAAACCAATATAATAGTAGATTCAATACAATGAGAAGCATATTGAAAATATTGAGGACTAGCATACACTTGACACGCCCTAACTAAATCATGTGCAACTATATTTGTTCGTTAACGTATCAAACCGAGAGAAGAGTTGTAAATGAAAGTAAGGTTATCTTTGCATTTCTGCTGTAAAAAAAACATATCCACTTCTTGCTTTGGGGTTGGATAACAGTCCATCATGCAAGTTGTTTAAGGATCAATGTAAAGGTTATAAAAATAGGGAATGCTTTTATAATTTCATAAAAATTCAGAAGTAGTTTGTATAATTTACCCTTGATATTCTCATAATCTCAATTAACCTCAATTTATATAATTCATTTTACATATTTTTAATTTATAATTTTATTTCTTTGATTAAATTAAAAATACATTGTAATGCACAAAAATATTCTACTCTATTTCTAATTCTAATAGTTTAATGGAAAAGATAAACATACACCCACAATGCTTATTGCTATTAGACACATAGTAAAAAAAACTAACAAAAATAGAAGTATTGTAGAGTTTTTGATATGATAGAAAAAGAGAGATAAAAAAATGTTATTAATGTATTTAAAATAAATGACTGTTGAAATATTATTACTCTAATTTTTGTAGTTTAATATACGAGACACTTTTAGTTTGAATAAATGATTAGTTTGATCGTTAAATTTGTAAATTAGTGACTATTTAGTTATTGAAAAAAGAAAAATTATAATTTAGTTTGAAAATATATAAAAAGTATGATTATTTTGTTATGTGTTAAATTTGTAGGATCATTTTATTATTTAAATTATAATATTTAAGGATTAATTTAACATCAAATTGTATTTTTAGAATTAATCAACATTAAATTATAAAGTTTAATTAATAATTTGTTATAAAAGTATTTGCAAAATGTAATGTAATACTTTTTACATATTTAATAATTAAATTAAATTTTTTGTTTTTTCAACTATTAATTTATTACTAGTCTACACATCTACGAACCAAAATTATCATGATTTTTTATAAAAAAAAATTATATTTATAGAAATTAAACACAATATTATAAAATTTGACACTGATATACTCTGTTTAACCAATTTAATTCAATTACTATAACTTTTACATGACTTACTTTCATAATATATCGAGAAATAAACAAAAAAATTTCGTGAAAAACATATTTCATTCCCAAGTCCCAACGGTAACTAACTTGTATGAAATGGCCGAACAACCCTCACGTGGTTCATAGTTGGCAAAGACAACTGTCATTCTACCACCTTGGAGAAATGTATTCCCCAAATGCCACACCAATAAAACAATTTCAAAAAGTGCCACAGATAGTAATTCGCAGGGGCTAAAGGCGAACTAGGAAAGCTTAGTTGGCACCCTGTTATTGGCCACCTAACTCGCTAGGACGTGCAGCGATTTCTGCTAAGCAATTTCAGTGCCCAACCAAAAAAGGGACAAACCACGTGTCATGCTGTAATTCACCTATGTGGATAGCGAATTAGGAGTGGAATTCGGTGATGTGGCTAGCGACGTGTAAGTAAGTAGCTCGCTGACATGGATAGCGAATTACCACGTGCCAGGTCCCTATTTTGCAACATGGTACAACAAATTTTTTTGTGCTATATATACCCCCTACTACAACACACATGTTGTGCTTTGTTAATTTCAATTGGAAAGTAGTTTTCGTAAACGCTCTTGTATTTTTTTAGTTTAATATTTGCAAAATGAGTGATGGTAGAAATGGTTTAATCACCATTGTATATTACAATGGGTGTAGATATGTTGGACCTAATGGTCAAGTTTTTGAAGGAGAAAGTAAAATGTTTCTCTTGTAGTGTAAGCAGAGTCCGTACGGATGGACTAAGGTCAATCACGCTTAATGGAGTCTCAACCGGTGGGGTCGGTCAAACATCTTCATTGTGATCCATTCTTCTAATAAACGATCCTACATAACAACTGTCTAACCAAAATAAAATATTCTATAAGTTATAATTTACAAAAATTAAAATAGAAAAAGTAGTAAAAAAAAATTAACACTACATATCTTCTAACCTAATGTTTTAAATCTCAATTCTAAATATTATTGAAAATACTAAGATTACATAAATAATCAATATATTCAAAAATTAAAATACAAAATACTAAATTACAAAAATTAAAATGGAAAAAGTAGTAAAAAAAAATTAACACCGCATATCTTCTAACCTAATGTTTAAAATCTCAAACCTAAATATTATTGAAAAAACTAAGACTACATAAATAATCAATATATTCAAAATTTAAAATACAAAATACAAAATTACAAAAATTTAAACGGAAAAAGTAGTAAAAAAAATTAGCACAACATATCTTCTAACCTAATGTTTTAAATCTTGAACCTAAATATTATTAAAAACTAAGACTACATAAATAATCAATATATTCAAAATTTAAAATACAAAACAGAAAAAGGAGGGAGAATAAAAACATACTAAATAGTATAAGAGAGTGCAACAAGCTGTGAGAGGGAGTGCAATTAGCTGAGGGAAAGGGTGAGGGGCACGTGTGCATGCTGACGGGGACAGCTAATTCGGTGCATGCATCAATGAATTGCACAAAGCTGACATGGACACCTAATTCGCAGGGGCCATTAGCGAATTGTACAACTGTGCTGACCGTCCTGCCCAGCGAACCACAGGACGCCACATAATGCCACCTATTTCGCCACCATTTCCTGCGAATTACTATTCGTGGTACTTTTTGAAATTTTTTTATTGGTGTGGCATTTACGGAATACATTTCTCCAAGTGTGGCAGAATGACAATTGTCTCCAGTTGGCAAATGTCAATACCTATTTATTTACTGATGCTCCGTAGACCCTGTTCTAACTTGAGACCTCGACTCACATGCCACAAAAAAAAATTACCTAAATACCACGTAGACAAAACAATTTACCAGAGTATCACGCATCATAATTCGCTAGTCAGACCAGCGAACTCCATTGGCTGATCTGGCGAGACGCTGGTGGCCACGTAGCTCGCTACAACTTCCACCAAACTACGCGGCTGCCCAATAGGCAGTTTACGTGACGCATACTTAGTTCGTTGTCCCCCTACAAACTACGTGGACGCTAATTCAAAAAAAGACCACTATAGCCACATGTCAACCGGTGACGTAGTTCGCTACCCCCTAGCGAACTATGTCCACGTGGCCCACCATATATACCCCACCCTCCATTCCCTGGTGCACGTGTCAGCCATTGACAGAGTCCGCTACTGTCCCTAACGAAGTAGGCCACGTAGTTTGTTAGCCTTATTAGCAAACTTGTCACCATCTACCACGTGTCCTGCCCGCTTCTGATGAGGCACTGATTCATTGATCAGAGGAGCGCCACATCAACCAACGTAATTCGTTGGTCTAACTAGCGAACTCTAGACCACGTGACACCCTGATAAAATAGTTTGGCCAAAGTGATATTTAGATAAATTCTTTTTATTTTTTGACATGTAAGTCGAGGTCTCTTCTAACTTCTAAGTTCTGACCTGATTTTCTTCTCTTTATCCATTCCTTCAAAGTTCAAACCAAAACAAATAAAATAAAATAAACAAAACAGAAAGTCCAAACTTTGGGAATCCACAAGAAAAATTGAACTGCAACTAAACCTTTCTGCTAAAAAACCCGCAATCGCCCTCAATTTTTTTGAGCTCTCATATTTCTCAATTTGTAAGTCTCGCCTCCTCCTCCTCCTCCTCCTCATCCTCCTCTTCTTCTTTCTGGGACTAGTTTTGTTATTTTCAAACATTGAATTTTGTAACTTAAAAAATGAGTTGCGCTAGTTTCATCACCTTTATGATCATTCAGTTTGTTAAATTTGTCTCTTTGGAGTCCCATGCAGTGCTGTCGTTGAACAAGAATTCGTAATCACGAGAAAGAAACCAAGAAATTAGGATAATATTGGGTTAGGTGGGTTGGAGAATAATTAATTAAGGGTATGGTTGGAACATGTTGTGATTGAAAGCAAGATCAGAGACTCAAGAAAGGAGAAACTTTGAGGCCTGTTTTTTGGGGACCTCCCGAAATTATAGAGCTTTGGTCATTGGTTACTGACAAGAATGAATGTGGTTGGCAAAGTTGGAAGCTTGATAACCCAAGGTGTCTATTCAGTTGCTACCCCTTTTCATCCCTTTGGTGGGGCTGTTGATGTCATTGTTGTTCAGCAGCAAGATGGCACGTTCCGGTGCACGCCGTGGTATGTTCGCTTTGGTAAGTTTCAAGGTGTGCTCAAAGGTGCTGAGAAGATTGTTCGGATAAATGTCAATGGGGTTGAGGCAAACTTCCACATGTATCTTGACAATTCAGGGGAGGCTTATTTTGTCAAAGAGGTGGATGATGATGGTGGTGATAAAGGAATCAAGTCAAATGGGGCTGTTGATAACTCTGAATTTAGACAAGAAGATGGCAGTGTTGAAATTGATAAAAAAGATAATAGTTATTTGAGTATGAATGATACGCTTGGTTATAAACTTAATCATAGCATATCTGATTCAGGGGTGCCATATCTTACTGGTGAAGGCCATTACCCAGTTTTGTCACAACTTCAAAGGGAAGAATCTGATGTTGATAGGATATTTTATGAATTCCCAGATGATCAATCCTCTTTTGAAGGTTCACTTGATGTTTCTGAATATGAATCTAGTCGATATGAGAATCTAGATGTAGAGAATTTAGTGGACTCACAGGGTTCCCAGCCGGAGGTGGTCTTGGTCAGTGTTGATGGTCATGTACTGATGGCCCCTATCACAGAATCTGAGCAGAATGAGGACAATGTGCAGTTAAAAACTCCTCAATTTCATCTAGGCCCAGGTCAAGAGATAGACTTCTATGAAGGCAATGGGGAATTTATTTCTGATGAAAATGCTTGGGCTGCTGATAATGTTAGTCAGGTGGATGCTTCAACAGCTGATTTTCCAGCTAGTAGTTATGACACTAAGGTTGGTGATGATACTTCTGGGCTCCTGTTGGAAGCTCAAAGAAAGGAGGTAACTAGTTGTCACACTGAGGAAACCTTGGTGATTAAAAATCATGAAGATCATCATTTGCAAACTGATTCAGAAGAGGTTGTACCTTGTATGAAGAGACAGATTGTCTTCAAAAGTTGTTTTGAATTAGATGAGCTTACTCAGCAGGCTGGAAATGCTGATTTACAAGATGTAGGTTCTTCATTGGAGGTTCAAAATTCAGCAGATGAATCTAATGCAAATTGTTCAAGTACAGATGAAAAGGAACAGGAAAACATCAAACAATCTAGAAACATTGACGACTTATCTCCCCTTAGTGGGCCTACTTCCTTGGATGAACATAGTTCCCTAGAATTAGAAGTAGAACTTCAAGAGGTTGATAAAGATGCACCAGTAGAAGTTGACACTGGTTCTGGCAGTCATTCTGGTACTAAGGATATTATTGAATGTAATGATGAACATGTTGGAAAGTCAGTATCAAATGACCAGGTAGATGATAGTCAACAAACCTCTGCACTTGAGGATTCTTGTAAGAAAAGTGAACTAACTGAACCTCAAACAGAAATTTCCAATGAGGAGGACCAAAGTCATTCTGCTTTGAGTAAGAGACTAAGAGCTAACAACTGTGCTTCAAATTTGTTTGGCTTATACTATGCAATTATTGTTTGGCACTAATAAATTGTTTATTTACTTTTCTTAAAATATGCAGGGTTTGAGGCCTCACTTTGTGGTCATGAACTTAAAGCAGGTATGGGTTTTGTTGCTGCTGCGGAGATTTTTGAAGCACATCGGATATCTGCAGAAGAATTTAGAAGTTCTGCATCATCCATAATTAAGAATGAAAATCTTGTTCTGAAGTTCAGAGAAAGGTATCTGCTATGGGAAAAGGCTGCTCCTCTTGTTCTTGGAATGACTGTATTTGGTTTAGACTTACCTGTTGAGCCCAAAGATACAATTCCAGTGGGACAGGATGATGCAGTGAAGGCCAATAACGATGCTCCTGGACCAGCTTCGTCTGGACGCAGATGGAGACTTTGGCCTATGCCTTTTTGAAGAGTCAGGACAATTGATCACACTGATAGTGTATCAAGTGAGGAGGTATTTGTTGATTCTGAGTCTGATTGGCAAACTTCTGTTGTCGAGCCATCTCCAACATCTGCCAGGCTTGAGTCTCCTCGCAAGCAATTTGTGAGGACAAATGTTCCCTCTAATGAGATGATAGCATCCTTAAATCTCAAAGATGGTCAAAATTTGGTAACCTTCAATTTCTCTTCCAGGGTTCTTGGAAAGCAACAGGTTTGACATTCATTGAGAATCTGAGTTCCATATGATTATATATACAATGGTTGGGTGTTTTGCATATTTTAGCATGAAAGTTTAATTATGTAACAGGTTGATGCTCATATATACTTATGGAAGTGGAATGCAAGAATTGTAATTTCAGATGTAGATGGAACTATTACCAAGTAAGACTAGTGATAATACTTCTTGGGCTATTTATTGTCCTTTTAACTTGACATAGAAACAACTAAACCACTGCTATTCATTACAATATCTATGTTCCCTACTTCCTCACTTAATTGGACATTATTTTTGACGAAATCTGCGTATGAACCTATTATGCAAATTTTGGTAGTAATTGATACTCCTGAATCTTACTGCATGAAGGAATACATTAAAGGGAATGCAAGTTATGTTTTATGTTTTATGGTTTATGGTATAGGGTTAGGCTTTGAGTAGTCTTATGGTACATTAACATAACTTTTGTTCAGATTGTCAGGGTGGACGAACCTATCGATCATTAGCTTGTGTGCATATAATATAACATTTTCCCGGTGATCCTTTTTCTAAATCTTGAAAAGAATTGTCATCCATGTTCTTTTTTCTTTTACTTTTTCCAGTGATGTTTAACTAACTACTCTGAGATTTATTATTGTTGTTGTTATTTGGGTCTGTTTACATTAATGTAATAGTTGGATGAGAGAAAAAATGATCTACATGAGTTCATTTGCTGTTATTATGGGTAGATGAACATGTTTGGTATATTGATTAGTTTTACGTTGGCTTCCAAGGGCCCAATAGTCCTTTACCTAGGCTTGGGGCCGGCTATGAAACCATAGGCAAAGTTTATGGCTAGACGGACATAACTTAATGAAAAGCAAAAAATTGCAGCAAGAATAGAAGACAGTTGTATTATTATGGTATTGGTTTCAAAATCACTAGCAACACCTTACTGCTCTACTGTTTTCTTCCTTTCAGATCTGATGTTTTGGGGCAGTTTATGCCTTTAGTTGGAAAAGATTGGTCACAGTCTGGAGTGGCAAGGCTTTTCTCAGCTATTAAAGTATGTACATTTCTTTTATATTCACATCTAAGTTTATGCTAATTAAGATGGAGTAGGATTGTTAATGTCAACATTTAAGAGGTAATTGACAACAGATCTTCCAAAGGTCTTTCTTTAAGAGGCATCTTGTGTAGTGGACATGTGATCAATTTCCTGCTTGCTGCCATTAGAGAATGTTTATGTAACTTCCTCCTCACATCAACAGTCTTCTGTTTTCACATGATTCTCCGGGTTTGAATTTATGATGAGTTTTTTTAGTTTTGCCTGTAGATAAAAGGAACAGAAAATTCAGTTCCCACTTCCCAAGTAACTTCTATTTACTTAATCAGTGTTCTATTTTAAGGATGAGATGAACTGTAGACTAAAAATGCTTGTTGCATCTGGAGTGGTTTTTGCAAACACCTGGCTAGATTTTATGCAAATCTATATGCACACGTAAACATGTTTGCTAAGAACTGAAGCAAGTTCCTATGAGCTTGGACTTGAGCTTGCTCAGCAAGTGAGCCTGAAGCCTGGTCGAATCTAGTTTGCTTTATGAGTAATTTACAGTTAATACAAAGGCTAGTGAGATAGGGCTCTTTTGCTTCCACGTAACTGAAATGGTAATGGACAATGTCCATAGACCATAGGCCTCTTTCAATGACTCTATAACATTTACCTTTTTTTAACTATTTCATTTTGTGGTTTGCACACCTAATCAACATTATTGTTTTTTGCTTCAGTACTAGTTTTCTGCTTACCTTCTCTTCCTTTGGGAATATAGTATAGATGCAAATACATGGTTATGCTTAGAACTTTTCTATATGTATAATGCAAACAGCAACATAATGTGCTTAATGTTATCATGGTTGCCTATTACTTCATTGGATTTTATCTCAAGAGGATCAGTGTCTTATACTACTATATTCTAATTTTATGTCAGGAAAATGGATACCAGCTACTGTTTTTGAGTGCCCGTGCTATTGTCCAGGCATATCTAACCAGGAACTTTTTGCTTAACCTGAAACAGGTATTGAAACAACCAGCTTTCTGTAATCAATAACAACCTATTTTATATAGTAGGATTATTCTTTTTCTAAAGTAGTTGCAGCCAAGAACCTATATATGAAATTTTCTTTTTGAAAAGTTTAACATAAAGCTAAGTTTGTAGGGCTGTGGGTTATCAACTTTAATTGTCCTTGATGTTCTTCTAGTTTTGTGAAGTTGCATGGGTTATTACATCACTTCCTTCTGTTAACTGTTTCCTTGCCTTTTTGAGGCTTAGTTAAGTCTTTTGATAAGATTTTGGAAGAACCACATCACAAGCTGGCCATTATAGTTGGAGAGCCCAACACCTTATAAAAATCTCACACCAAAATTCCATACTTACAATGGGAACTCATGACTCCTTTACAACTTAGACATGGTGAAATGTTCTAATACCAATTGATAGGAACTATGGGACTGGGAGTACCACACCATAAAAGTTAGTTAGTTCTTTTAGCTGGAGAGTCCAAGGCTTTATAAACCTCACACCAAAATCCTATACTTTCAATGTCAGACTAAAGTCTCATACCTTGTAATTGGATCCTAATGTCATCATTTCATTAACTCTTTAATTTTGTTTTTTTTAATTTCTATTTCATGTACTTGCATATTGACAGCTTAATTATCATTGTAAAAAATACTGCTTTTAGGTGATACTAAAAGTTCATATATTTGCAGGATGACAAGACCTTACCGAATGGACCTGTAGTTATTTCACCTGATGGATTGTTTCCCTCTCTTTACCGAGAAGGTGAGACACTTCTAGTGTGAGAGTAATTAAGGTTGTATGGGTGTTGAAATTTAGTTTATGTAGCCTATTGTCAGGCATGGATGATGATAATGACTTCTCTTTCTGCTGATGTATGTATATGTGCTATGTTTGATGAATCTGTTTCTATCTCTATATTGTTGTTAATATCACCAAAGCGAGCTTGACAATAAACAGTATGGTGGATAAAACATGGAATCTAGTGTGATTATGGAACAAATAAATTAGTATATAAATTCATGGATTTCAGCAAAATTAAGTGTTTTCTGAGTTCTGACTACCATAATAGACTTTGTGATATTTAGTCGTTTCATCATTAAGTGTTTTGACTGACTTAAGTGGCTGCTTATATATTGGGCTTGGGCTTATGCAATGATTTTGAGTTATGATATTATTCAAAATTTTAACATACTTTCTTTGGTTTATCAACAGCAAAAAATATATTTACAATCACGCTGTAGTTTTTATTTTGTCATGGCGTTGAGTTACCTATAATGCTGATCTGTGCTGATAGATGCTTCTAAGGTTAAAAAAAACAAATATTACGATCCGGTATCACTAGAGTTTATGATGGCCCACCGTATTTTGTTTAATATACATATCTGACTTGTTATATTATGTTTGGACCCTTAACTGATGGAAGTAATAAGAAGGGCACCACATGAGTTCAAGATTGCTTGTCTAGAGGTAATTTCCAAAACACATGCAACTTAGAAGTGCCAACAAGAGTCATTTATCATATTGGCTTCACACATGTTCTGATAATAATGTTTTGCAGGATATCAAAAGACTTTTCCCTTCTGATTATAATCCGTTCTATGCGGGGTTTGGCAATAGAGACACGGATGAACTTAGTTACAGGAAGATAGGAATCCCGAAGGGCAAGATATTTATTATTAATCCTAAGGTGTGCATCCTGGATTGATATTTTCTACAGTATAGTATTTTCTTATAGTTCTCACAGGGTACTAACATAATGCCCTGTAAACTAACAGGGTGAGGTAGCAATAAGTCATCGTATTGATGCAAAATCTTACACATCATTGCACACACTCGTCAATGATATGTTCCCTCCTACTTCTTTGGTTGAACAGGTGATAAAGAATCTCCAAAACGTGTAGATTTACTACTTGTGGACTTTACAACTAACTAGATATTTGATTTGCAATTTACAATTATGACAGGAGGACTTCAACTCATGGAATTATTGGAGAATGCCTTTTTCAGACGTTGATTAGTTCAATGCTTAGGGTATATTTAGTTCCTTTTTTTGACAAGGATCCGTTGGTATGGGACCATCCAATGTGTTAATCGATGTGCTATATGTCCTTTCTACTTGGCACAAAACTGTGACATGATTGGAAAGTGTCCTACTACATGGGAATTCGATGATGGCATACAAGTGTTCTCTCGTAGAACGTTATTCATTCAATGTGCTGATCACACGCCTTTTTTTTTTTTTTTTTTTTTGTATTAATGATTACCAATTAATCAACAACATTGTATAACATTTGGGTTACATGTATTATACTAATTTTTCACTAACCAAATAGTGGAAGTTTGTCCAGCCCTACATTTGTACAATATACTACATTGTCAAAAAATAGAAGTTAACCCAAATCATTGATTACTTTCTTTTCAGACTGCCTTTTTATAAATACCATTTTGCCTTTTTATAAATACCATTTTGGGGCCTGGACTGCTAAATTGTATGATAAATAAAGTACGAATGATGCATGAAAATATCTCTTAACATTTTATAGGACAAAAATCATAAAATTTAAATTAGAAATTGTAATATACAAAGAAATTTGGCAGAAATTCAGAGCTGGTAATATAATTCAGTTTTCGTAGGTTATCTGTTTATACTATCTAGCAATTTCCTCTAGGTGGTTGGTGCATAACTAAATCATTGTTAATTTATGGAAATATGATTACAAGTTTCATACCAGTGATTTCAAAATCAATGAAATGTTCAGCCAATTTTAGATATGTTCAAACCATTGTTGCATTTGGAAATGCACTTGGCCTTCTTATGATGAGTCCAGCCAAATTTTGCTAATGGAAATGTCCTGGATAACCCTTCTTTCTCTAATAATTTAGTCGATGAAATAAAATAAAAAAAATCTATTTTCATTAACAGTTGAAAATGTTGACACGATTGATTCAATAACAAATGTATGGCTGTATTTTCAGCAACATAGTATATAAATTCACTTCAATTCGTAGCACCTGGCCGCACGAGTGAAATATCTCGTACATGGTACGGTGAAGTACTGTAATCCCAATAGTATCATTCATTCTCAAGGATCCAATGGATGTTATAAAGGACTATATCGGAATAATGCATATCAAATCAAATCATGTTTTTGAAACATTTTAAACCAACTCCTCCCATTCTTTTGGCTTTCTTCTTTCAACAGAAAATGCTGGTTGACACTTTAGTTGAATACGGGTACAGTCATTCCTGTTAATGGATCCATAAATCTATTACAAGTCACAAACTCACAATTATCAATTGAGCTTAGAGGGACAATGCTTAGAGTGAACACGTGATTGTTAATTTGATCAAAGAGCATCTTGTGAAGTGGCATCGACTTTTTTGTCGAGTACTTTAGAGACGATCAAAGAAAATGAGAGTGTATTGTACACAGGCTTTTCTTACTAGTTTGCTTTTCCTATTCTTTTTAGTTGCTCTTGGTGTTTTAGTCTATATTAAGTATGTTTTTCTTAAATATATTTAATTTTGGTTGAAAGGGGATTTTTAGTTTAGTAATTCATACATAAATAACTTGATCCGAAAAATGATTTGGAAAGATTAATGTTGTTTAAATAATTTACTTTGATAAAAAATCATTTTTAGATGTATAATTATCAAAATTCAAAACAGGTTTAACAAGAGAACGAGAAGACAATATTTTAAAGTTTTTCTTTTGATTTGCATGGTCATTAATGTTAAATTTAAGTCTCCTAGAATGCGAAATTATGTCAATTGTATGTGTTCACTTTTTGGCTTAAAGTAAGTTTTTTTTTTTTTGGATAGATGCTTAAAGTAAGTTAAGTTTACGAAATATTTTAGTTTAGATCAAACCTTTACTCTATTAATACACTATTTTTGTTTGGATGATTTAAATCCAAAAATGTCAATATAGTTTTAATAATCTTCTGCTATAAAGCAAAAGCTACAGATAATTATTATTTTTCCCAAAACCTCAGTTTAAAGAAAAATTATGACCAACTAAGGATATAAGAGAAATTTTCCAAACAATATTGTGTGTTTTATTTTATTTTTTTTTTAAAGGGAAGTGTGTGTTTGAATTAGAGTTTGTAAACTTGATATGATAAATTTAATTTTGCTAAATTAATTTAGTTAAAAATAGAGTTGAGTGAATTGAATATTTATGCTTGAAAAATTTATTTGGAAGGTGATTTTGATATATTGAATTTTATTTGGTTACGTGCTGTTAGTAAAAATTGTTCTTAAACGTATAATTACCGAGTATGATTTTCATTATTCAATATTATTAAAAGATAACACAATAAGTTTGAAAGGTGTATATGACATAATACACACAAATGAGTTTTGTTTTTACAGCCACACAAATGAGATTTTATTCAACATAAAAGTAACAAATGTTAGTATTCGGTTAAGGAATTGTTATAGCCAGGCCAAAACAATTGATTTTGGTTGTTGCTAACGTGCCTTTATCTTACTCAACTTGGATCATAGGAAGTTCGTGAAGGAGGACAAAACAATTGCTTTCGAGCTTTGTTTGTTGCCCCATTCTTTTCTTTATAATTACAATCTCCAAACCAGCGCTAACTCCATCTTGGCTTTGGAAAACGAGCGATTATATACCTAAGTGCATTAAGAGTATCTTCAATGTATATCTTAAATTAAAATTTTAATCAATTTTTTTAATATTTTATAATATTATTTAAGATTAAAAATCTTTTAAGATCTCTTTTATTTATTTTTAGTGATTGATCTCATCTTGAAATCTTAGATAACTTTTAGTACATCTCACATTTAAATATTTATAAATTAAATATAATTAATTAAGTAATTAAATTTAATTAATAAAATTTGAAAAAATATATATAAATATTAAAAATGAGAAAATTTAAATAATTTTTATTTATGACTAAATGTTAAAGAAATGAAAAATACATAAATTTAATAATTATAAAAAAAAGTATAAGACATTAACTTTAAAGAAAAATCAAAACTTATTAATTTTTACTAGTTTTTTTTATCTTTTTTTTTCATTTTTTTCTCCTTTTATTGGTACTCTCATTTACTGTTGGGGAGAGAGAAAAAATTATTTTTTAAAGATAATAAAAATCTGAAAAGTCCTTCTATAAAAAAATTATTTTTTATATTAAAAATCTATCCACCTCTGTAGAATATCTAATTTTAAATTATATCTTAAATTCAAAATGTTATACTAAAATGCTCTAATGCTCTATAACCTGACATTTCATGTGGTCAAACCTGTAGTTAGAATTTCCAGAGACACAGAAGAAAACAAAATGCTAAAAAGAGAACAGTTACAATATTTGACTCGGTCAAATAAATTGGCATTTTCACGCATGCATGATTCCCCATAACACGTTTTTACTTTATTTTTAATTTTATTTCACTTCTAGAGAGCCTAGGGAAAATTACGTTTGTGTCTCTACATTTTTTATAAAATAAAATACAATAAAAGAAAAAGATAAATAGAAATGAGAAAAAAGTGATAAAAAGGGAGGTAGTGGATAGTGTTCAGAATAATTAATGGGTAAAAACAAAAAAACAAAAATAATCAATGGGTGTAAAATAATCGTGGCAAAGTGTGGAGACCAAATGAAATTATTCTCATTATATTATATATTGTTATAGATACAAAGGAGAATTAATTGACATCATATGCTAGTTATTTAGAGAGAGATAATTAATGTTTTAGTTTGTGCAATAAAATAGTTATTTATTTTATATAATTAAAATTTATAATAAATAAATATCTTTGAATATATAAATTATATTATAATTAAATTTCATAATAAATACATATTTTAAACATGTAGATTATATTTTAAATTTATGATAAATAATTTATACTAAAATAAGGTTATTTTAACTATTGATATTTTAAAAAAATGTTGAAATTCAATTTAGAAATAAAGATAAAAAAAATAGATTGAAAGACATAAAAAGTTTTAAAAAAATTCTAAGAAAATACTTTTTGTTTTTATAAAAAAAATTCTAGAAACACTATTGTAAAGAAATACTTATTCTTATTTAACATAACTATTCTGATTTATATATAAAGATGGCATTTGGTGCATGTGATGATAACGGAAAAATTAATAGAAAAATAACAAATATTAAGAGTGGTTTATATATAAAATATCTATATATATGTCCTTAATTTATATAAAAATTGATCCGTTGTAGAGTAGACACACAAAAGGAAAAATGGAAAACTAGACAAAGCAACCTTCCACCACGAGAGATGCTACGTTTGGGTTTCTAATGGTTAGACACGCCATTCCGAATGAGCTCCTGACTTGAGACATGCAGGTCTTCATAGAAAGAAAAATGATGCCCTTTCCAAGATGTGGCAGAGAAGCATGTCGGTGTACCAACAAAAAAACCCACGTCATTTAACTTTTAATTCTATAACATTAGTATTATTTTACATGCTTCACACTACCACTATATATATGACTTAATTACTACTATTGCATGGCATTTACGTTAGTGATTAGTCAAAGACGCGTGGATAAGGATGCGTAGATAGAGGAAATAGATTCATCTTATTTAGACCTTCCCAAGTAGATGATGTATCATTCACCTGCTTCGGTACTAGGCTTCGATCTAGTATATGTGACTCATTCTTACTATCATTTTCATGGTACGAACAGGAATGATGAGTTTGCTACTTCCATTAATTGAAACTCAATAAAAAAAACAAGATTAGTGTCAATATCGTCCTGAGTTGGAGACTCTCAACCTGTGTGCACTTAACACATATCAAATTCAAATGGAAGAAGACAATAAAATAAGGGTAGTATGCAATATGTATGAATGAAACACATGCATGATTGTGTAAATTATGTCATGCATCCACTGATTACGGACGATATCTTGTCGGGATTGAATCTCTCATATGCAGTTTGAGTTTACCTTAATTTGCACAGAGTATTGGTTGACCGTGTAGCTCTTATTCACTGAGAAAACGAATACCACTCAAAACTAGAACAATTATTATTAATTAATTCTCGAAGTTAACTGTTTAGAGATTTTTAATGCTTACTTGTTTAAATGTATTACTTATCATAGTTTTGTATTTCTTATAATTTGACATGAATTTAAACACCTAATATAAAATTTTAATTTAATATTAAAGTTATTAAAATAAATAATTAACTTAATTTTACGAGTAATATAATACTTGAAAAATGTTTCATTTATGGTATAAATTTTTTAAGTAACAATTATCGATATAAGAAACACTTTATCATTTGTTTAAATGAAAAAAAAGATTAAATAATAATATTTAAAATTAAACAACTCATTTTACTACTTCGATTAAAAATACTTTAAAAAGTGTTATATTTGTTTATTTGTGGTGTATAGATTCCTCAGCAATAATTAAGAATGACAAAATCAGTGTTGTCCAATGTCAAAGAAAATGGAGATACATATATCTTAGAAAATCTTGTATAGGAACAATTCTAACACATTATCTATAGGTACATCTGATGAAAATTTTACACATCATTAAAAACTAAAAAAATATTTAAAAAAATCTCTCTCCATTTATTCCTTTTACTTATACCCTGTGGCCTTCGTCTCTCTTTCTTCCTCTGTTGACCGACTTGAAAAAACACCAACATAAACCACACTGCTATGCGTTCCCAAAACAGCCATTTCAAACTAATTTGAAATAACTCCCAATTAACCTAAAATAAAATTAAAAAAAAAAACATAAGTGTCATTTTTGTTCCACATTGACAATTAATAGGCTCCTACCATTTTTAGACGCAGGTGCAATGAACCCAACGTGACAGAATACTTATTGTAGCAAAAAATAAAAAGAGGCAAAAACTCACAAAAAAAAAACTTATCTCATTGGCTCTGCTTTTAAAAAAATAGAAGTGGTACTGCAGCAAAATAGAATGAAAAATATGATGGGGAAGTTAATGAAACAACAAAATATTTTGGATTGTCATGGTGGGTTGTGTGGCGACAGTGTCAATGGAAGCTTGTTTGGTGGCAATGGAGGAAGAAAGAGATGAGGCCACTTGAGAGTGTAAGTGAGAGGGCCGAAAAAGAAGGGAATGAATGGAGGGAGAATTTCTTTTTTAATGAATATATCTAAAAATGATGTGTTAGGATTATATATATATATATATATATATATATCAAATATTTATTTGACTAAAAAAAACAATTGTACTAATACATTTTTTTCCTCCCTAATAAAGATTTAATTATACATTTTATTACTCAATTATTATTATTTTATAAATTTTTCACTCAACTTTTTTTCGAGATGATGTCGATTTCTCACTAGCTTTTGTGAAGCAACATTTTTTTAAATGAAAATAATGTTAAAATGTGAAAAAAATGGATGTAAAATATAATTCATAAAATAATGATACTTGAGTGGGCAATTAAACTCTTTCCAAACCAACATTAATAAAATTTTGAACTGGCACATTAGAAATGGTTGGCTACTTAGTCTTTTTTCAAAAAAAAAGGAACATTATCAATAGACAGCTGACACTAATTATTATTTTTTAACAATAAATTATTGTTAGTGTCTATTTGTTCGATGCTAAGCTTCCTTTTTCTTCTCCAAAAATTTGAAACTCTCCCTCAAATCTCAATCTCTTTCGTTCCCCAAGTTAGCATTACACTAACCGGCATTCCTCCAACAGGGTTTCTCCCTTGCCCAATTGACATCGCCATTAATATCATTTTATTTTGTGATGACATTGTCGATGTGGATGGCGCATTGTTCAACTTGGGGATTAGGTTTGAGACGATGTTCTTGGTGGGCATTCTTTGATTGTTGCTCTTTAAATCTCTCTTGTTGTAAGTCCAATGGCGGCCATGTCGGGGATTTTGATTATATTTTAGTTCTATATATGGTGGTTAAGGACCTAGATTGTGCTTTGGTATGAGATTTGTTTGCTTATCTGTTCACGGATTTCATGCTATGGGTGGTAGTTTGGCTTTATGAAGATGGTCAGGGACGAATACACAGCCTCACCCCAAACTTC
Source organism: Glycine tomentella (assembly GCA_007407185.1). Taxonomy (NCBI): domain Eukaryota; kingdom Viridiplantae; phylum Streptophyta; class Magnoliopsida; order Fabales; family Fabaceae; genus Glycine; species Glycine tomentella. Next base: position 968,475 of record PYAF01001472.1, read on the forward strand.
TTTAAACTATTTATATAATAATTTTTTTAAAATATCATTAATAACATATATAATAACAATTAATAATAATATACTACTTCTAGTAAAAAATAAATTAAATAATATGTACTAATTAACCATACTTTACACATAATTCTCATTGTGAGAATATTTTTTTCCTTTTTCCAACATCTAGTTTTGTTGAGAAATCAAACACACTTAAAAAATTAATAGAATTGATTTTAATATAATTAATTTTAGGCTATTAAATATCATTGAAATATATACTGATACTAATATCGATTTTACGTTACCATGACAACAAATTGATTTTAACATTAAAATAATCAGGACAATAAATGCGATTAAAAATAAGGAATAAAAATTTGGAACGACTATGACAACTATGATTTGTGAGGGAAAATTCCCTCATTAATCCCCATATTTTTGTTGTGGGAATATGTTTTTGTCTATTTGACTTTTTCCAATTTTTTTTGGTTAAGAAAACAAAAATACACTTGAAAATTAAATAATAGAACTACTTTTAATATAATTAATTCCAGGCTATTAAATACTATTAAAATATATATTGGAGTTAGTAAATAAAAAAAATTACGTCAACGCGGCGAGAAATTTAACGTCAATGCGGTGCGAAATTAATTTTAATATTAAAATAAATGAGACAATAAATGCATATATAAATAAATGAATGGAAAATCAAGTAGCCAGTAACTACTACTGCTAAAAAATTAATATTTAACAGTAATTTTATTTTAAAGATATTTCTTTTATATTTACAAGAATATAAGATGTAAATGTAATTTAAGAGAGTGAGAGAGTAAGAAGTGCGAAACTTATCCATATATCTTAAAAGAACGGTTAAAATTGTAACTAATTAAAACACTATTGACCATTCATATATGATTTATGAGCAATATTTATCCCCTCATCATATTCCTGCTGTACTATATGCCTATATAATTTAAATGGTAAAGGAGGCTCAATGTTAGTTAGTTATGAGATTATAACTTTGGGATGTTTTGTTCTTAGTTGGGAGACCTCCAAATACGTATTTCCATTTTGTGCATTCTAATGGAGAGATCACCACAACGACATGAAATGGGCAAAAAAAAGGTTTCCTTGGTTAATGTGGATAAAAACTACATTGACACCCCATCACAGAACAAGGAATTTGAGTTCCAAACCAAGAAAGTATCCTTGAGAACAAGATCCCCAGCTGATGAACTCTTTTTCAAAGGAAATCTCCTTCCTCTTAACCTTCTTCCTCGCGTTCAAATGGTTGAAAAGCTCATTGATAATGCCGATGCCACCACACCTCTCAAAGCTTGCAACATCTCTCCCTCAGTGTCAGGCAAGGTTAGTTAATTCTTATGAATCGATCACTTCCTTTTGAGTATCAATATGATTGGCCTTTAGTGATCATCACCATGTTCCAATGAAACAGACCAAGCGATTCTGGCTGGCTCAAAGGCTTAAAGCTTCAAAAACTTACGTTAAAACTTTGTTCAACAAATATGGTTGCTATGATAATAGTTGTGCCAATGATGCCGCAACAAGCCATAAGAAGAACGTGAAGGATGATGCTAGGAAAAACAAAAACCCATTTGAGATTTTTTGTCACAACAAGCATCAAAGGCAAAGATCTTGTGTGATTAAGAACAATGATGATATGCTTGAAGATGGCTTCATTAATAGCAAAAGGTCATGCGAGTTGCAATTGTTAAATAGGAGTACCAGGGCAGAGCAAGAAAATTCAATTAATAGTGCCATCTCTCATTGTAAGAAGTCACAACAACAGGGTAGTTCAAACAAGGTTTGTTCACAATCTCTAGTTTGTGGAAATGAAGAAATAACTGGGTTGATTCACTAAAGGGGGAGTGAGAGAATTGAGAAGAGCTTGGTTAAAAAGAATAAATTTCTCATTTGAAATGTAATTGCATGATCCCAGCTTTTCGTGCAAATGTATGTACTATTATGGTTGTTTATGTTTTTGTCTTTTTTCCTACCTCTTTTCTATTCGGGAGAACAAACACACACTTAAAAACAAAGAATTGTTTTCTGTGGAATTAATTACAAGCTATTAAATATTGTTAAAATATATACTAAAATTAATACCTATCATAAATATTACATCATTGTGCCGAGAAATTAATTTTAATATTAAAATAAACAGGACAATGCATAAAAAACTTACTATTAAAATAAATGAAACAATAAATACAAAAAATAATTAGGTATACAAAATCCAAAAGGCAATAATTGCTAGTCAATAAAATCAATATTTATAGTAATTGCATTTTGAAAATACTTCTGAATGTTTACAAGGCTATAAAATATAAATTTAATTTAAGAGAGTAGTTCAAGAAAAACGTAAGAATCTTGAGATCTTGACCATATAATTTAAATGAAGGGTTAAAATTAAAAATAATTAAAACAATATGGACATTTTATTTATCAATATATTTAGTGAAGGAATTACAACAAAGTGGCGTCATCACTAATTCGCAACCTAAATTTAGTGAAGGTATATTTCCTTACAACTCTCATAAAACTAAGATTAGTAAGAGAGCAGTCCCGTCCCTAATTTGCATAATTCTCGTTATGGGAATATGTTTTTGCCTTTTTCAAACTTTTTATTTTTTTTTAAGAAAACAAATACATGCTGAAAAATATATACTAAAATTAATGAATGTAACTCCTAATGAATACACACTCAAGTAGAGGAATTTAGAGACTATGTAATTGTTGTGATATTATAAAATTAATTGAATATAACTTATGTTACTTTTGATAAAATATTTTAGTTAATTTTTATTTTTTTATTAGTTAAAAAATTTATTTGATTGTTCAATAGAAAATTATTTTATTAATTTTTAGTATTTTTTGAAGTGTTACTTAAATTATTATTTTTAAAATGTTGCCTTCTAGTTTTATATATTTACTTTCACTTTTATTTCGATATATTTATTTTTTTATTATTTTTTAAAATAAATTATAATATTATTATTTTTTATCATTTTATACTTTCCATTTACTTTTAACATATAATTTTA
>PYAF01001472.1:971627-1067256 GCA_007407185.1 Glycine tomentella
GATTTTATTTGACTAGCAGTTAATAGTTATCGAATATTTTTAATTTAATAATCTAATTTTTCAACTTCAAACTTCCAGCATAACCTTAAATGAATTAACCATTATTCTTATATCAACAAAATATATGTTTTTAAGTAATTTATCACTTAATAACTCTGTTATTAAATGAAATTGGCCTTAAACAATAATGGAATGAGTAATTAATTTTTAATTTTTTTTTCATAAAATACGTTAATAGAGTAAAATTATGTTAAAAAATCTTACATTAATTTATAGATATAATCAGTGATTTAAATAAATTATCATCATCAAGTATTATAAAGTGTGAGCAATAGGTTAATTCTAATAAACATTACAATATAAACTATATATTATTATATGTCATCACGTAAAAAACTTATTTTTATTATTAAAATAAACGGAACAATAAATACACTAAAAATTGAGGAATACAAAATCCAAAAGACAATAACTATTAACTGCTAGTCAAATAAAATCAATATTTATAGTAACTGCATTTTGAAAACACTTCTTTTAGATGTTTACATTTTACAAGACAATAAAATGTAACTGTAATTTAAGAGAGTGAGAGTTCAAGAAAAACGAATCTTGATTCTTGACCATATAATTTACATGAACAGTTAAAATTAAAAATAATTAAAACATTATTGACATTTTTATGTATGAATATATTTAGTGAAGAAATATTTCCTTACAACTCTCTCCAAACTAAGAGTAGTAAGAGGACATCCTCTTCCTTATTTGCATAATTCTCGTGATGGGAATATGTTTTTGCCTTTTTCAAACTTTTATTTTTGTCGAGAAAACAAATACGCGCTTAAAATATTATTAAAATATATAATAAAATTAATACAAACTATAAATTTTATATCAATGCTGCAAAAATTATTATTAAAATAAACAGAACAATAAATACACAATGAAATGAGAAATAAAAAACCCAAAAGACAATAACTATTATTCAACAAAATCAACATTTATAGTAACTGCATTTTGAAAACATTTTTTTTATGTTTATAAGACTATAAAATGTAATTTAAGAAATTGAGAGTGCAAGAAAAACGAATCTTGACCATATAAGTTAAACGAACAGTTAAAATTAAAAGTAATTAAAGTAATTTTGTCATTTATGTAAGATTATGGTTATGTTTGAGAAAATTAATTAAAAATTGAAAAATTAGTTTATTAAATTGTAAGTATTTATTAAAATTAGTTGTTTGAATTATGTGATAACGGTAAAATAATAGAAAAATAACAAAATCATATTTTATTTTAAAAAATAACCAGAAAATTTAATAAATATATTAAGGATAAAAGGGGAAGAAAAGTGTAAAAATCTATAAATTACAAACTAATTTTTTTTCAAAACGCTACTTTGGCTATGTTTGATAAGCCGTTTTAGCTTGCTTCTAAGTGGAAAAGTTTGTTTGACTTTTCGATAAATAAGTTTTTTTTTTAAATAACTTATATATTTTTTAGTAATTTCTAGAGTTTTTTGAAATATTAATTAGGATATGTTCGATAAAATTAGTTAAAAAGTTAGTTGAAAGGTTAAAAACTAGCTACTAGCTGAAACTTTTAAGTTAACTTGCTAAAACTATTGTTAAAGTGCCTAAAAAATGTAAAATGACATATTTAAAAATGATAATAAGAAATTTGAATAAATGTTTTAAGATAAAAAGAGAATAAAATATAAAAAACTAGAACTAACGTTTTAAAAAGTGTTACTTCAAGTAACATTTTTAAAAACGTTAGAAACTACTTAGAAAAACTTGTTTACCGAACAATCAAACAAACTAAATTATTCAAAAAAGCTAAAAGTTAGCTGAAATGACTTACCAAACATAATCCTAAAGTAGTTTTTTTTAAAAGCACTAACTTCTATTTGTTGGGTTGTGACATCAGTTGTCCCGTGATGGAGTCTCAGATGGGTCCAGTCACAGTCGAATTGTGGCGTTTAAACTGATACACTCTTAAGTAGAAAGATGTTTGTCCTGACTATTAGTTATAGTTTTTGATCTATTGGTAAGCCCTTGATGCAATAATTGATATCAAAACCAAGGTGATGAGTTTGATTTCTAGCATCTTTAACTTTTGACCTAGTGGTAAGTGCTTGATCCAACACCTTCTACCTTTTTATATTTTTATTATTTTTTATCCTTAAAATATTTATTCAATTTCCTTATTATCCATTTTAAATATATCATTTTACATTTATTAACTGCTTCAACAATTAATTCTACTAAACACTTTTGACTTAATAAACCAACTTAAATTAATAAACTAACTTAAAAGCTTCTGACTATATCTTTTACCTTTTAGTTACCAATTAATTTTCAGCTTCAAACTAGTTCTGTCAAACATAATATTTTAAAAAATATTAGAAACTATTTAAAAATATTTATAAATTGTCATATAATTTTTAATAAGTAAAAAAAGTTAAAAATTAATTAAAATATTTTACCAAACAAGATTATGTTACCAAAATTCACTCGTATATTTTCACATTATGTGCACGTGTAATTCAAATGATAAAAATGGATTACGGTTAGTGGAGAGGTTATAACTTTGAGCATGTTTAGTTCTTAGATGAGAGACCTCCAAAATACATTCAAAAAGTAAGTGACCATTTGCCAACTTTTAAAAAATAAGTAACCAAAGTAAAATCTAAAATAAAGATAGGAGAATAACGAAATAATTTAGCCTAAAGTTAATTCAAACTTAATTTTAGAAACTTTAGTCCATACATATACTTACAACTCACAAGTTTGCTTTTTTATTTTACAAATAAATAAATTAAAAAAAATCTTATATATAACAAACTTTGGTACCATCTTCCCTCTTCACTAAAAAGAATACCTTACCTTGCCTCTTTCCTTTTAGAAAGCTCAATTTCCCATAGGCATCTCCGTTCTGTGACACACACAAACAGAGGAATCAATAACAACCGCAGAGAAAGAGCCACATGAAATGACCACAAAAAAGGTCTCATTGGTTCATGTAGATGAAGACTACATTGACATTGAACCAAGATCTTCTTCCCCCAATATCTTCTCTTCTTATTCCCTCGACATCCCACAACAGAACAACAACAACAATAGAGAATTCGAGTTCCAAAACAAGGAAGAGTCCACAACTTCCGCAGCTGATGAACTCTTTTACAAAGGAAAACTCCTTCCTCTTCACCTCCCTCCTCGCTTAGAAATGGTGGAAAAGCTTCTTGAAAACGCTGATTCCGCCTTTGGCTTTTCAAGATCACAGTCATCATTGGAAGACAGTAGATTTAGGTTGTTGCAGTCAACAAATGCCACCACACCTCTTGAGTCCTGCAACATCGCTCCCTCGGAATCAAGCAGGGTTAGTTCCTGTGAATCACTTCCATCTGAGTATCAATTTGATTTGTCCTCTAAGATAGAAGGGTTGGTTAGTGATCATCATCATCATCATCACCACCAACAACATGTTTCTAAGAAACAGACCAAGCAGAAGCAGTTCTGGCTGGCTCAGAGGCTCAAGGCTTCAAAAAGTTACTTGAAATCCTTATTCAGCAAATCTGGTTGCTCTGATAAGTGCTGTGCCAGTGATGCTGCAACGAGCAAAGCGGGGGAAAGTTCAATAGAAGTGAAGAAACCAAAATGCCAGAATGATGCTACGAAAAGCAAAAACAAAAGCCCATTTGAGTTGTTTTGTGACAACAAGCACAGGAGGCAGAGATCCTGTGCGGTGAAGAACAGTGACATGCTTGAAGATGGTTTCTTTAACAGCAGCAGCAGAAGGTCTTTCTCTGGGGTGATTCAGCGACATTATGCTTCCAAGGCTTCATCTTTGTCCACCTCTTCATCTGGGTCATCTTCTTCGTCTTCGTCTTTTTCACTCAGTTCAGCTGGGTCATATGAGTTGCAATTGTTCAATAGGAGTATCAGTGCGGAGCTTGAGAATTCTATTGAGAGTGCCATTGCTCATTGTAAAAAGTCCCAGCAAAAGGGTGGTTTAAACAAGGTTTGTTCACAATCTGCTGTTTGTGGGAAAAAGGGAATAATGGAGAAGACCCTGGTTAGAAAGGATGAGTTTCTCAATTGAAATGCAATTGTATGTTGAGTTTGATGGAGTTAATAGCTTGGTTTTGCAGCATTAATTTGTTAGAATTGATACTCTTGCTCTTTATTCTCTCTCCCTCCCTCTGTCAATTCTTGTACATGTTGCATACTGAATAAAAATTGAATCTTTTTAGCAGTAACCATTGTTATGATTAGTCCAGGGGAATGCAATTCACTCAAGCGAAAGTGACTTTTGTCTTTTTTAAATAATGCAAACTAATGATAAGTCGTCATGGGATTTTTCTCTATGACAAAGCGCCATGATAGGATACTGTCTTCTTGTCTTTTTAAATTTGAAATTGGTCGACACCAATTAACCATCCTGTGCCACCCCACCAATTTTTTAGATTTGATTGTTCAACAATTAACACTAAAGCACAGCCCCCACTTTCAAAACTCACTTAATTGTAGTTTTTTTGTCCCTAATATCCTATGCTGTGACATAATATATTAACATTAAGTCATTAACCCCTTTTATAAATAGTTAGGCTGCCCCTCCAAAAATATATATATGGTAAGTTAACTGCACTCTAATGCAGATAATTCCCCACAATTTTTCCAAGTTTGGTTCACTGTAAAAAAGTAAATTTTTTACCTACTTCCAAGTCTATGTTCTGAATCTTGACTCTTTTCCCTAGAACTAGATTCTCAATGACTGCTTCAGGCTTTCCCAGCAATTATTCTTTCAGGGTCTAACAGATAGGTGTGGTAGTGTATAAAAATGATGAGTGCCATATTTTTATCTTTTTTTTTTTTTTTTTTTCTTTCTCTCTAAAAACTGTGGAGTGTGGAGGGAGAACTTCACATGTCTCGGGGTTAAACGGACATGAGGAAACCTCATATCCAAGGGAATGCTTTTCGAAGGAATTGAGTCACACTCTCAAGTCTTAAGTCTTGCGGACATAGCCTTTTTACTATGCCAAATATTTTAATCCCTTTCCTCCTTTTTCTTACTTTGTTTAAATTGTAAAAAGAAGGGAGGCAAAAGTTGAAGGTCATTTTAGAATAACCTAACAGTGACTCAAAAAAGGTTATTAACAGCCATTCGCCTTTTTAGAGGAGGAAAAAGTCTAAAAAGTGGCAAAGAGTAGTCTCATCTGTGAGATGTGAAAATCATGGTACATTTGGTGCCTGAAACCTTTTATTCGCCGACTTATCCCTTTTACAAATAAAATCATCATTCCTAACTACGAATCCCCAGCCAAGCAGCATAGCCATAGTTGACTGCAGAATACAGCTAAATTGTTGCAATTGTATAACCTTTATGCAATTACCAATGTGTAATAGTAAGTAACTGACAAATTGTGATCACAAGATATGACATGTCTACCTTCAATTTTAGAACCAAAAGAAAAGAAAAAGAATTCGCAATTTCATTCTGTAAAGGGTAAAGCCCACACACATCACAACTTGTTGCCATTGCGGGGCAAGGCATGTACTCTGCAGATGTCACATTAAAAAAAAAAAAAAACAACGTAGTGTACAATTATTCTGCAGACAATTAAACCTTTACGCGTGCACTTCTTCCGTTCTTCGTTTCCTTTTGGTTTTACTAAGCATTAAACTAAGCAAGCATGAAACTGAATCACATGCGGAGAATTAGAAGTTGCACCTATACGTGAATGTTGCAATGTAGTGCACCGATTAGACAAACACATAGAACAACCAATTATTTTGATATTTTCCCTCCACCAATGAGTTGATTGTTCGTAGTCGTAGTGGTCAATGGATAAAGTTAAGTATTTATCTTTCTCACTAGTCGCTACCTAGCTATGTGCAAGTTGATGTATTTTTTTTTTATGATACTTAATATTTAAAGAATCTTCGAGAAAAGTTAAAACTGTTTAAAGCTCTAACATGCTAAACGATTTGAATTAATATCTCTGACTACAATATAAAGGCACTCACTATTCTAGTTTGGATTCCAGAAAAGATGAAGTCCTAACGTAGAACTGTCCCAAAACCAAAAGGCAATTGCTTACTAAATTAAATGTAGAACACATTAAATATTGTAAAGCATCGACGTTCAACTAAATTCATGTGTACTTCAGTAGAAAAATGCAAATCAATAAAGTATGTTTGGATTACGAGAGTTCCAAACATATTTTTGTAGAATGAACTCTATTATATCTTTTGATCTCATCTTACTTCTGAGTGAGTTCTTATTGTACCCCAAACATGCACTAATTTTGTACTGATAAGACAAATGCTATTTAGTGGTTAAGAAAGTTAAAAGAATTTTTTATTTATTAAGATGCATATTTCTATAATTTTTAAATGTTTCAATAAAACATTTTCTCTTTTAACACCTAGTTCCCTCCTCACCAGCACACTAGTTAGCAAAACCATTTAGGTAAAACCTCTTAAATTTTTATTGTGTCAAATGTCTAATTAATATGATATGCTTATATAGCATCAAAATATGAATTATGCCACTCAACTGGCTGCACCCAGTACCCAATCCCGAGATCGATGTAATCAACTAATCATAAGGGTTCCCTTTAAAAAAAAAATATACTAATCATAAGGAAGCATGCAACAGATAGAGGTTTTGCAACTTGATTGATTAGTACTAGAGACATTTACATATTCTGAAAACTGATTTGTTGTTTTCTTTTCATCTTGTACAGTTGTATATTCCGGCAGTTTAAGAAGAAGAAGAAAGCACCAACCGAACGGATCTTCGTGGGTGAGTGTCATGGACATCGATATCATCCAAGAGTTTGCAACTTGCAAATAGTCACGTCAAATTCTCAAGCCATTAGTGTCCCTCTCTTATGAAAAATATTGCTTCAATTCCCATAAACCAAATCCCGCGTTGAGAATTTCGAACAAAGAAATAAACGTTTCCTTGCTCTGGTGGTTATTATGTTTCTCGCACACGACAATAGGAATGCATTATTATATCGATTCTGTTGCGTCAAACTAGGTAGCAAGTATACCAATGTAAGCCTTCATTTAGTGGCCGTAATTTGAACAGGGAACTATTGATAGAAGACAGGAAACACTATATTAGGTGATTCCCTAAAAATATTTTCCTCCCTACCAACGTTCTTATGAGTGGAAAATTTGTATGCATAACAAAAAACCATTCTTACATAGCCTCAGATATTCAACTAAATTCGTGTGTAGTTCGGTACGTAGAAATGCAAATGAATAATTGTGTTCAATGTTGATGGTAAAAACCCTCAAATCTGTGTTATAGCTAATAAATATTGCTAGGGATTTGGCTTGAGCCTCACTCCAAATCCTTGTTGAGCCCAAATGCCTCTAGGAAAGTTGACCAAAGTCAAATTCCAATGCTAAAGATAAATGACCATTTTGATATCTGAACGTGTAAACTGATAAATGAGAAGTCTGATTTAGTTCCTAAACATATAAAAAGTGTAACAATTAAATATATCTTTAAGTTTTTGCAGAATTATTTTATTATTACGTTGTAATATTCAAGAACAATTTAATATTAAATTATAAAATTCATAAATTAATTTGTCATTCAATTGTACATCAAAATGTAATTATTACACTTTTTACACATTTATGTACTAAATCATGGAGCAATGTTATAATCATGGAGCCTACATGATATGAAGAAGCTTAAACTGACCAAAAAAATGGTTAAATGCAATGAAAAAAGAACTCTAATGTTGAAAAAGTCAAACATGAGAGTTGGTGGACACCATGAAAATGGTTTGGTATGTGAAGGAGAAGCTGAAGTGGAATATGGAGGTAGCAACCCTACACAAGAAAGATAATGATAATAATATAAACAAAATAAGAAGAAGAAAGATTTGGAAATTAAAATTCAAATTAGGTGTCAACACATATTAAGAGAAGAATGTGTGTTAAAAATGTGTCTAAACATTTGTACATGTAGCTTGAAAATGGATGATTATCTTGTTCTTATCATCTAAACTTAAAAGATATTATCAATTTGTTTTTAAGATTAAGATGTTAATAGTATTTGATTTTCTGTTACACTTTATATACAGAACCCAATAATAAAAGTTTATAATAAGTTCCTCTATATAGTCTGATCTCATAAAATTATTTTTTCCTGAAAAAGAAAAACAACAAATATAATCATACAAGAGATGTAATCATATAAAGGAAGCATGCAACCTTAGATTTTTTTATAAACATTATTAAAGATATTTGTTAACTTAACTGTTCTGAGAATTGATTTGTTGTTTTCTTTTTCATCTTGTACGTACATTTGTATTCCAAGGGTTCCGCTCCGGGCAGCTTAAGAAGAAGAAGAAAGCACCAACCGAACAGTTCTTCATGGGTTTCATTGATATCATCGAAGAGTTGCAACTTGCGTTTGTCACATCATTTGTCAAGCCATTTGCTAGTGTTGATTGGTGTCCCTCCTTAGAATATATTGCTTCCCCTAAACAAATCCCGACTGGAGAGAATTTTGAACTAACAAATGTAAACCTTCTCATGCTCTAGTTGTTATGTTCCTCGTACACGACAATAGCAATGCATTATTAGCACTTCATTTGCATGAATCGATCATGTCATGTCCAACTAGCTAGCAAATGGCACTGTAAGCCCTCATTTAGGATCGTTTGAACAGGAAAATATTGATGGAAGACAGAAAACACATTGCATTAGGAGTCAAAATGTGTATGCATAACACGACAAGTATAGTTCAATAATAATACTAAAACAAGAATATTATAAGCACACGTATTAAATATATATTGATCTTATCCTTTTGACCTTTTCAAAAGAAAAATATGAAGGTGGCACTGTTGGGTGCAGTGACAAAGTGGAACACGTGAGTAATGTCAGCGGATATATTCAAGGCTTCAAATAAATCATTTTCTTCTGGATAGTTTGGACTGATATTTCTGCATGTTTTCCCTCATTTTCACCTAAGATTCTTAGAAGGAAAGAAAATTTAACATAAAAGTATTAAGAAAATTGCAAGTCTTGTCACAGTGTTATTTTATTTCCTAAATCACATAAAGTTGGCACACGTTCAGAGGCGGAATTAGGGAGATTAGGATGGCTCACCTTCTCCCTAAAATTTGAGAATTTAAAAATAAAAAATATATATTTTAAAAAAATTAATAAAAAAATAAAAATAAAAGAAAAAAAGAGAAAAGAAAAAATATTAAAAAAAAGTGAAAGGAGAAAAAAAAATAATGAAAATGTAGTAAAAAAAAGAAAATAATAAAATAATAAAAAGAAAAGAAAACATAAAAGAGAAAAAAAAATATATATATAAAAAAGAGGAAAGAAAATATAATAAAAATAAAAAAGAAAAGCGAGATAACAGAAAAAGAAAAAAAAAAGGAAGACGATAAAACGGAAAAAAATAATAATAAAAAGTGAAATAATAAATAGGAAGAGAGAGAAAGAATATTATAAAAGAAAGATGTATGAACACAGAAACACAAAGGAAAAAAGGAGACACAACTCTCAAGAGAACAAAAGTAAAAAAAGGTTGTGTCATCTGATACTGCAACTAATGAAAAAGAAGAAATTCAAGTATCTTATTCCTTTATTTTTCCCTTTTTTCCTCTTTTTTCTCCCCTTTCTTGTTGTTGTTACTCTTCTAAAAAAAATAAATTACTTCAATTACATACATTGAAAAAGAAATTATTTTGAATTTTAACAAAAATTCAATTATAGATAATTTTAACAATATAAAAACATGTAAAATAAGAGTCAAATGAAGTGATCTTAGTAATAATTTTTTTTTAATTTTATGTATATTAAATTTATATTATCTTAAAAATATTTTTATTTATGATATAATTTTTTTTTATATTCGTCCCCTCTCAATAAAATTTTCGTCACCGTCACTACACACATTAACTTAGTAAAGTGGTATATATCATATATAGAAGTCGTTGGCACTTGCCAGTAATCCTTAAAGCAAAACTTTCTGTTTACTTTTTCCTTTTTATTCTTTGGTCTATTATATATACAAAAATCAGGAGTCCAAAGTAAGTAGCCTTATTCATACTAATGAATCATAATAATAAAAATATCATTTGATATGACTAAAAGGCTGAAGTAGATAGACTTCACTCTCTTCCTTTTTGTTGTTTGGTAGGGGCCATGATCTCTTCACTCTCTTCTATAATAGAATGATCGCTTCACTCTCTTCTAAAATAGAAATTCATAAAATCAGTGTACATAAGAAATACTAGTTACTCATTAATGGCAAGTCATAATAAGTTCATCTAAATAAAATTCTGTGATATAGGACATAGACAAACAGTAAGTTTGTATAGTATTCAAATTCTGATGAAGCTAATGTGAAAATACCTAAAATAGGCATGATGATCCAATACTTTAAATTTAGAATCACACATTCACTTATCAAGTGGACTATGATTACATCTTTTGCCTGTGTTCTGCAAAGGCATGCTTTTGTTGCATTAGTTAATGTTTGTTTTACTAAGTAACAAACACCTATAATGTTAGGTAACTGGCCAAAAAAGGAGCGAGAACTCTGAAGTGGTAGAAATCAAAGTTATATTGCATACACTGTCTTATACTCATTCTCTGATCCTGACAACATTGACATAGACATTGACTGCCTACTGCTCATTGTTGTCCTAAGACTTCGCAATCTTGAGGCCTCAAGGCGATGAGCAATCACCCAATAACAGAGTGTTCCTAAAGTAGCTGCCATAATCACTGTTCCTAGAGCTGTGGCTGCTATAGCCAACTCTTTATGATCCCCAACAATTATGTATGACATTGCAATAAATGCCACAGAAATCAGCACACATGCAACCCACATCAACTTATTTATAACTGCCATCATTTGTCTCTTTGCTTTCCTCTCAATAACAACCACTGATGTTTGGACAATCACAACAGCCAATGATATGAAGAGGGCAGTAGAATCAAAGATTATGAATATCATGAATCCAATATCCGGAGCAATATATGCTTCCCCAGGAGACATTCCAGGAGAGAGTTCACTTGGTTTCTCAGGATACTGGCCCGGGACATTAAATATGGCAGCAAAAGCAACTGTTGCAATAAGGACAGCAACAATAGTGTTGGAGTTGATCGCATTGTTAAGCCCCTCAGTGTGCATTTTGTTGATTCGCTTCGCTATACCTTGCATACGTCTTTGCGTTTTAATTGTGTGTTCCAGCTGGTTATGAACCCCACTTTTTATGTCACTCACTGTTCGTTTGAACTCAAGGGCCGTGTTTGTAGTAGGCGACTTGATGGACTTGGCACTTTGAGCTCCATGATGTTGCAGAAAGTTGGCAATTTCCAAACGACCATTTTTCTCTGCAGTATCTAAAACAGTTTCTCCAGATTTGTTAATAACATCTGTGTTTATTTCTCTGCAATCTAGTAACTTCTGAACAACCTGCAAGATTAGTGCAAAAGTATTAAGTTTACTTGCTATGGTTGCAGAACATAATCAAACTGCTGAAGTTAATCAATTCAGAAGAAGTTAAGCTAGGACCAGTGCAAATTGTTGAGGGTATTAAAATTTAAAAACAACGTAAAACTTAAGTAACAAACAAAAAAAAGCAGTTTATACAAGTTATTACATTTTCGCCCACTCAGTTTACCATATCACATTGATTATGCTCACATATATGACACTAGTGACACACAGTGCACAGCCACCACAAGCGCTGAGTAAGCAAGTTTAAACTTTGAAGTTCATTTCTGTTATATTAACCAGGACACAAGTAAGACAAGCATCTACCTTTGAAATAATCTCCAATTTAAATTTTAATTACTATCTGTTAATCAATGTTAGTAAAACCAGACCATTTCTGAAGTATCACAGAAACATAGAATATTAGTATTCTAGAGCTAATAAAGAAATCTATTTCGTTGTTCATAGTCTGGGATGATGAGGAACTCTAGAATCTAATGTCTAGAAGAAAAAGCACAAGTGGCATAGAACAATACATCATCAGTTACTTTCTTAAGAAAGAAAACAGAAAAGGAAAGCAGTTTTTTTACCTGTAGACGACCCTTCCGGGTTGCTATATGCAGTGCAGTGTTTCCCTTGGCATCCACCATATTGGCCAAAGATGGATTCAATTTAACGAGCTCATCCACCAACTCAAGATTCTGTCCTTTAACTGCCATATGGAGTGCTGTCTGCCCCTTTTTATCAATTCTCATTGCAATTTCTGGTTCTTTGCTCACAAGGGCCTTGACAACCTCCATGTAGCCATTTCTTGCAGAAGAATGCAACACAGTTTTCCCATTGCTTTTTGCAATAGTTACCAGGCTATTACCTTTTTCCAAGAGAAAATTTACTACCTCAATGTGTCCTTGTGCTGCAGCAGTATGCAACGCAGTAGTGTTAGACAGATCAACAGTCATTGAAATTTCAGGAAAGGCCTCCATGAGGACTTTCAATATCTCTGCAAACCAATAAAAGTGAAAATCACTTAGACAAATTCCAAATTTAAATTGATAATAAAATTATAATTTAGATACTCCATAAGTAAGTCTATTGGAAGCCTAAAATTCTAACAGACATAAAGATTCTGGCAAATTTGAAGGGGAAAAAAAGTACTTAAATCATTGAGAAATAATACATATTGTTGGGTATCAAATCAATACATAACCAAGTTTCTTTCACAAATTGAGCAAAGACTTATTAAGATATGTAGCATAGCATTCATGAAGATGAAGTTAAATTAGTGCAAAAGTACAGGTATGCTCATATGGTTTTAGCAAACACCCTGGTATAAAAAGTCACGTGGACCAATATACAATACGTAATGACCTAGTAAGGATCCTACACCTACCTATTTCAAGAAAATTAAAGAGACTTACCCAAGTGTCCATTTTTAGCAGCAATGTGGAATGCATCAAATCCATTTCTAGCTTTGAAGCTGGCCAACCCAATATCATGGTATCTAATCAATTCCTTCAGTATATCAAGATGACCATTTTCAGCAGCAACATATAAGGCAGTTTCACAAGAGTTGTTTTGTTTTGAAAGCAACTCCTTTAATTCTTCCTCTGGACTTTGAGAGATGATTTCCAGAACCAATTCTAAATTTCCAGCTCGGATTGCCGATTGCAGGGGAGAATCTCCCCGTATACCTGTCAATTGTTTCTTCATCATGTTTGGAGTGTATCTTTACTACTTTGATGAAGCTCCAACTTATCAAGTTTACATTTCTTTAAGAATATCCAAGTTACAACTATTGATTGCCTCCCACTTGTATCAATTCACCAAGGCAATTCAAAATTGTACACTAAGGTAAGCACTCAAGGTCCACTTTATTTCAAAACACATTCTGACCACTTCAGCGTTCAATCAGACTCCACTTCTTTTTGATTGTAGAAGCAATTTGAGATAGCTACATAAAAATAAAAATAAAATTAAAAATCAAGAGTAAGCAATAGGAACCTAAATTTAATTCAAAGCAAAACCTTTTTTTAAAGTGGGAGGCAATATGGATTCAACAAATCTACAAAAATATTGGGGAATTGAAGTTGTTGATTTTATGAAACAAAAAAATGGAAATCAATTCAATAAATGGGTAAGGAACAATTAATTGAAGTGGAAAAGAAAAACAACAACTAACCAAGAAATCATGAACAAGATATCTTAGGTTGTGCTTTGAAAGAGAGGGGTGGTTTTCTGTGCTCCTGTTCCTAAGACATCTAGAAACTGAATAAGAAACTAGTATCAATTAATAACTTCAAAAGGAAAGAAGTTCGAGAAGCAAGTGGAGAACGCGGGAAGTTGAGGTGTGAAAAGGCAGTTGAGAAACCTTCTCCACCGTGTTCAACGGAGGAAAAAGGCTACCCCCCTTTGTGGAAGTACTTCAACTCTTCAAAAAGAGATAAAAACTAATTAAGAGGCGAAGAAGAACAGAAGAAGAATGAATGAATGGAGCAAACGCGGAAAAAAAATGCACGACACGAGTTAGGTCGAGTTTGCCGGTTTCAACTTTGCATACAATTTGCTCAACTTCACATTTCATATATCATACATTGGTATTGTTATATTGGTCACTATCTATTGACTTTCTGATGAATAAATTTTGTCAGAAAACCAGATTGGTCGCTGGTTCTCACCTTTTAATCATTTTATTTAAGATGATCAAATTTAATATTATTCAAATTCATTACTTAAAAAAAATATTTTAGCTCGTTTTAGTGCTTACACATATTTTTTTAAGAAATTTAATTTTGACCAATTTCGCAGTAAACATTAAAACGGATTCAAAAATATCCGTCTAGAAACTAAACGAGTAAAATTTATAGCTCGTAGTTGTTTGTTACTTTGTTTATACAAAGAACAATGATTTATAAAGATCCTATTTTTCTAAACACCTAATTAATACTTGTTATTTCTTTCTATTTTTTTTATTTCTATTGTGTTATATTACTTATTATATTTATATATTTTCTTTTATCTCTTTTCCACTAAGTGTGAACTAATATTTTGGGTTTACAAAAACCATTTTGGTTATACAAATAACATTAACTTACACAATTAATTAAACATAAATGATCCGTGATAACTAACTGCTAATTTACAACCGCAGGAAAAAAGTTATAAAAGAGAAAAAAAGAGTAAATGATAATTAATAATAATATAAAAATATATTACATGAGAGAAAAAGAAAAAGAAAAAATACTGTATTAATAAAAAATTATGCAGTTAGAGTGTAAAAAATAATACTCAGCTATAAATTTTTTATACACATTTTTATACATGTATAAAAAGGTACGTAGCAATAGAAGTATAGAATTGTATTAAAAAAAAAATCACAATCTAAAAATAGTACTACTTTTTTGTTTATTGTTTGCTGGTGTTAGTGGATATGATTTTCTAAGGTCGGTTTAAAGAAGGGGTTAGAATAATAAGGACGAGGTCCTGAATTTAAACATTAGTATTATCATTGTAAAAACAAAAGATGATATGATTTTCTTTATAAAATTTGACCCACTTGCTCGTGGGCATAGAGTTGCAATTTAAAAATTCAATGTTACAAAAACACTTAGTTATTAATTTGTTCTTAAATAATTTAAAATACATCAATTTCATTTTTAAATTTTAAAACGTTCAAACTAGATCTTTTAATTGTTAGGAAAGAAAAGGAGAGACTGGACGAAAATAGATGAGAAGAGAAAAAAAGAAAAAAATAGAAATAGAGTGGAAAGAGATGAAATTTGGTAGAAGAGAAATACGAAATTAGAACATAAATATTTAATTAAAGTGATTAAGTTAGAAAAAGAAAAAAAAAATGTTCTGTTGAGTATAAATTACAATACGTGTCGAACTCTTCCCGTAACACCACATGCAACCGGGTACTTCAAATTTGCTTATTTTAGCAAAGAAGATTGCAGCAGTACGGCCCACAATTTTTTTTGAATATTTCTGTGGTAACAAACATATGCTAAATCCTACACCACATGGAACGACACTTGTCTTAGCTAAGATACACACATGGAATATAAAAAAAATAAAAATAAAACATTAATTTTCTTCTTAACCATCATCATTAATGCTTAATCCGCCTGTTAAGAACTCTATTACTGTCCGTCAGATTATCTTCATCCAACTGTTTTCAAAAAGTTTTCTTAATTGGGACACAACAGTTTTTAAGCATACAAGTGGTCTTGATTGCATCCAAAAATATAGAAAACAATGAAAAGACATAAAAAGAAATGTTTAAAAAAAACGGAAAGTGGGAAAATGATTAAAGTAGGAGACGGTTAAGCATGTTGATTAGAGAGAATCGTGGCAAGGCCGGCACCTATTCACGTAGAGGGGGTTTATGGTCCTTTGGTTTGGTTTGGTGTACTACGAGAGTGACACAGACACGCATCGCTGTGTGGGTGTTTGAGACCACCACGGCATTGCTTCAATCTCAATCCCAGTTGCCAAACCACTATTCCTTTTGTCTCTTTGCTCCCTTAGCTTTCACACTCTCTTTGACTCAGTCTTGCTTACTAATTACAACACCCACCAACATTTTTCAAAATTTATACCAAACATTGGTACGTAGCAGAATACATTTATAATTTGAGTAAACAGTCTATATACTAATTGTATAAAGAGACGAATCACGATTATTTAATCATAAATTGTTCTACATAATCAATTTGTTAATGAGTTTAATTTCTATAATAATATTATAAATGATCCTCTGCTGAAATTCTTATACTAATGCTGATTTTTACTACGTGAGTTCTGACACTTCAACAAAAATTCTGAACAGTTATCAACAGGTCTATCTTAGTTGGTTTATAGGTATGGGAATTGTTGTTAAACTTCCTATTCTTATGAATTAAATAAAAAAAGTCTGAACAGTTGGACATGGTTGTTATGTTCCGGTTGATCCTCTGCTGCAAATTAGAGCTGTTAATCTTAAGCTACATAATAATACCAACTAAGCATCACATTTGTAAGCAGTCTCCAAGACAGGATTTCTCAATTTCGTACCTAAAATTAATTTGCAGACAGAGAATATTGGATTCCCATCAAGATGAACTAAACTAATTTTTGATGTATCACAAGAAAAAAAAGTTAGAGTTTCCAGTTCACAAGAGATCAGCAAGTGAGGCCCTTTGGGCCCTCCAAGTATTTTTTTTTTTTTAAAAAAAGGCATCAGCAAGTGGAACACCGTGAAGAGTCATGACTTCAATCACAGTCCAACATCTAGTGTTTACATTTGAAAGTGACCCAACGGCCTTGCCCTGTTTCTGACATAGCTCACAATTCACAACGATACGGATTACGGTGTAGATTTATCGTGCTGGACCAAAATTAGAGTCAAGAAATTAAAGATGGTGGAAAAGGGGAAAAAAATTGGAGTAGCAATTCAGACGTGTGGTTAATCCAAGTTATAGGAATCATGGCTTTAGGACAAATGTTATTCAAATGCAAGCATGCTTGAAACCCTATTTTGGGGCCTAATGACCACAGTAACAGTCGGGGCTTACACAACAGCTCATGAACCTTATTTGAGAAAAAATCAACTTTTTCCCCAATAACAAACTCAAATTCTTGATCCCAAGCAACTCACACATTTTTAGTGTTACCCATAGCCAGTTACATTGCTCCCATCCTTTCTTTCATCAAATTTAAATTGTTCTTCATTATCACTTTCTGTCTCATTTAAATCAAACTCCATATCTTTATTGTTAGTGAAGTGCCTTTGAGCCTTACGGCTGACTTTTTCCAAATTTCGTTTTTTTACAAAACCAGACCCAAAACTAATTAATTTTGTTAACAATCAAACTATATATTTTATCCCCTTTATCATGAATGTTATTGGGAGGTTAGTTGATTTTTATATCAATCAATTCTTCAAACTGAGCCAAAATTACTTTTACAAAAACATGGTTGCGCTTTTGACCACTTTAACAAAAGCTACAAAAACAATGTTTACAAATACTAGATATATGACAACTGGTGTGTGATGTGAAATCAACCTTCATAAGAAACAGTGTTACTAACCACTTTGGCTTCCTTATATTGTTCCCTTTGAAACAATGAGTAACAAGGAACCATTTTTTACTTACATAAAAGCCATTCTCTATGAACAAAATGAAACCTCCAAATTAAGCTAAGAGTCCTTTCTCAATGCCTGCCAAATAAAAATAAGTACAAAAGCGTTGAACAGAAGCATCAAACTTACATTAAAGTCCCAAATTAAGTAACATCAAATGGCATATATTCGATTTATTTCCGAATCATCCGAATTTGAAAGGCGCCACAATTGTGTTCCTGTCTTAGAGATCTTCCCTTTTTTCTTCCTCATCCTTCGGGAGCGTTTGGATTTCACCACATAGTATGTCATGGTACCAAGAACACCACCCATTACGATGGCTCCTACAATGGTAACAAGTATTGCAGCCCATTGGCTGCGTCGACCAATTACTATATAAGATGCTGTAATGAACGAAACAGAGATACAGACAGAGGCTAACCACATCATCTTGTTGATCACCTCCACAACCCTTCTTTCAGCCTTTATCTCCCCTCTAACGATCGTGATTTGAACCACCACCACACTTAATGATGTAAAGAGTGCTATTGCATTGGATATGAAGAAGGCCTTGAAAGACGCAGTGTGTACCATCACTGCCACACCTTGATCATTGTCCCCACCAGGAACTGTGAACATCGCTGCAAATGCCACCCCTGCAAATAGCACAGCAACCACCGTTACTGAGTTTGCAGCATTGTTAATTCCAGCTCTGTGCAGCTTTCGTAGCTCAGTGGCAATCCCACTCACGTTCTTGTTTGTTTTTCGAGCTTGTTCCAGCTGAAAATACACATCTTTCTTGATTTGTGTCATGGTTTTCCCTAGCTCGTCCCTTGGTTGGTTGAGATCATTGGCTTTAACTGCACCATAACGAATGAGACACTCTTTGATCTCCAGAATTTCCTCTGATATTGGAAGCCCCTCTGCCAAGTCAAGAGCTGTCTTGTGGTCTCTTGTCGAGGTATTTACATTGGTGTCAGGTAGAAGTAACAGCTCATGCACTATCTGCATGAATTTTGCAAGTCAGCATAACTACAAACATATATACCTTGTTCACAAACAATATCAACAAATATAGAAAACCATAACTCTTTCAAACATATTTTCCTCAATTAAAGCCACGTAACCCCATTGCCCGGAGGCTCCACGCTATGCGCAGGTAAGGGGGAGGGATATTGTACGCAGCCTTACCCTTGCATATGCAAAGAGGCTGTTTCCGGATTCGAACCCATGACCAACAGGTCACCAAGACACAACTTTACCGCTGTGCCAGGGCTCGCCCTCATATTTTCCTCAATTAATTAAAATTTATTAAGTCTTGTTAAACAATAAGGAAAAAAATTTAAGTGCGTCTAAGTCTCAAAAAAGGTTAAGTGCATCTAAAACTGCGGACCGAAGACTAATCTCAACTAGTCCAAAAGACAAATTTGTAAGGATCGATATAAAGTTTGTAGAATATACTCCCGGATCTGACTAGGTTCCAAAGATCCTAATTAGGATAGGATACTACCCAAAAAAATAATGTGAATTGAAAAATATTGAGAGGAAAAGTGTGGTTAACATTCCTCAATGCTCATAAAACTATAGGGGTATGAAGATAACATACTTCTGTCCTCTTTTTCCTTGAGGCTACATGCAATGCAGTATTGCCAAACTTGTCAGGAAGCATGACAATGGCTGCATCCGCAGCAAGAATCAGCTTCACCACTTCACAACTAACCCCTTTGACAGCCATGTGTAGCGCAGTTTGTCCTTTCTTATCAGTCCTTCGAGCAAGTTGTGGATCCTTCCGTAGTAGTATCTTTACAACACTCACATGGCCCTGGCGTGCAGCTAAATGTAAAGCATTTTTCCCATTTGACCTAGTTATCTCCAACTGAGTAGGATCCCGAGACAACAACTCTTCAACAACATCTGCATGCCCTCGTGTAGCCGCAGAGATTAGAGGAGTTGCATTTGACTGCGCAAACGTCTTCATCAAACCGGGGTCATGGTCTAATAGCGCCTGCACAATGGCTGCCACAATAAAATATACACAGTTGTAATGTTGCGTACACATTCCCCTCAAATAATAGCAAAATATTTTATAATACATCTTTTTCATTTCGTAACTCTTAAATAAACTTTGATCAATACTATGAATAAAGGTGATTTCTCTTATACCTCCTAGTTTCATAAGATTTTGGTGCACTTTTACACTTAATGATGAAATTTTAATCAATATGCTTTACATCATATCTAGACCATTAAGTAATCTTAATGTTTTCTTTAAAAAAAATTGCACTTGGCGGTACCAAAGTATAATTTTTTGCATAGTTTTGTTTTTTTACATGACAACGATTCATCTTTGTATATAACTAATAATAGAATTTGTAATGTTCTTAGAAATATCAGATAGATAGATAGATTAGCATCACACTCTAGTTAAAGTTTGATTGGGATGATGAGCACGATATACTTTAAATTCATTGAACTATGAGCCAATAACAAAACTCTTGCATTATTGTAAGGGCAACATGATAAGTCTCTCTTATCATGATCATTGGGTAATGAGGAGGAGGTATGCAAGTGACAATTGGATAGATTAAGTAAAAAGGATACGAAAATCCTTTGAAACAAAAGGGGTGGTGCTGCGTGAGTTAGAGCATGTTATTAATTGTACGTACCAAGATGACCTTTGCTAGCGGCAATGTGCAAGGTGTCAAAGCCGGAGAGGTTTTTAGAGGAAATCGCGTCGTCGGTGGTGTGAGGGAGGAGCTCCTTTACGACGTCGAGGTGGCCCTTTTCCGCAGCGGTGAAGAGGGCGGTTTCTCCCAGCTCATTCACCTCATTAAAGATGGCGGACCTGACGCCGGCCACCTCGGCGTCGAACTCGAAGCTCCCCATCATGATGGAGTCGATCTCGGCGAGGATGTGGCGGACGGAGGCCGCGTCGCCTCGCTGCGCGGCGAGGTGGAGCTCGGTGTCGTTGTGGCGGCCGGTGACTTGCTTGACATATTTTTTCCTCGGGGTGTCGAGGCGCTTGCTGGAGTTGGAGAGGAGGAGGGATTTGTTGGAGTTGGAGAGGAGGAGGGCCTTGCCGGAAGTGGAGAGGAGGAGGGTGGAGCGAGGGGTGGTGGGGGTGGTGGGCCCGGAGAGAGGGGTGGTGTGATGAGGGTGACGATGATGATCCATGATCGCCCGCACCAACGATCAAGATGGTAGGGGGTGCCTACCCCATTCCACAATCTTCTCAACACCACAACCCCGCAACACCGCCTCGTTTTTGTTTGCTTTGCACCATAAGCGGAATCTCCCTTCACTAGTATCGTTGGTTTCTTTCTTCGTTGCATGGCCTCCCCTTCATTCGTTCCTCTATTTCCACAAGCTAACCTTTTACCACAGTCCAATTTTTAATTTTTATTTTTTCTTTTTACTCTCGATAAGTTAATGTTTAGGTGAATTGAAAAGAATAAACCTGAATGCTTAAAGTATATTTATAATGTTATTTAAATATTAATTATGTAATATAAAATACAATTGTATGCTGAAAATTTTAAACAAGAATGACATTATTCATTTTTTTCAAGGTTAAAATCCTTGTTGTCTATCCGCCACTAAAAGTAATTTCAGTGAGAGATTTTGGAGAAAGATTGTCCGTTCATCTTTCTTTTTTCATATCTATTACTAAAGAGAGAATATAGATTTCCACTTGAGATCTGATTCTTCTCCAAAAAATAAATTAAATAAAATTAAAAGTTAAAATTAATTATATGTTTTATTAATATTCATATATTTTTTTATATTTTATTAATTAAAATTAATTATTTAATTAATTAAATTAAATTAAATTTTAAATATTTAAAATAGGGTTCATCTGAGACCCATTAAAATTATATGAGATTTCAATTTAGGATCTATCAATAAAGAAAAAAATGTCACATATTTTAAGAGATCTTTAATCATACATGATATTATAGAATCTATCAAAAAGTGGTCTAAATTTTTAATTTAAGATCTATCACTAAAAATATTATTATTGTTACTTATATGAATGCAATGACACATCATGCCAATCTTTTGGTTACATTATTCATTTTAATTAATGCTACTAATGTTATAACCATTATGTTGTACGAAAGTTAATTTTGTAATAAAAATAAGTTACGAAAGTTGGCAATCAATTACATGATTTTCATCTTTGGTGAAAATACCAGTTTAGCTCACTCACAATTAAAACAAGTAAAATGAATTCACCTCAGCGATGACATTTTATATGATGTGTATTTTCATTCACAGTAAATTAATGTCTTTGTACAATATTTAGTATTTTTTAATTAACAGTATCCTTAGTGTTAAATTAAGAAAGAACAGATAACCTGATAAATTTAGAAAAAGTGTTAAATTTATTGAAGTAAAGATGATGAATTATTAAATAATTTTATATTAATATAATTTATTGTAGACATTGATGTAAAACGTGTTCTCAATCAAGCAAAGTGTTTTGAGGATAAATGATCTAATTAAAAGCTATTGAATAGTTAATGATTAGTGTAAGCTACACATATATGTTTAAATTTTTTTTAAAAATTAAAATAATTTTTTTTATAAATGTTTATTTAAAGAAACAAATCCTTTCTTAAAATAAATAGAGAACTGATTTTTTTAAAACAAAAGTAGTTTAGACAAATAAATTATAAAAAATATAAAATTATTTATTTTATTAAAATAAATATTTATTTCAACAAATAAATTTAAATAAACTGAAATAGATAATTTGATCCTCCCCTTTAAATGTTGAACTGAACACTCAACTGTCTGGACACGAGCCCCTTAGGGCCATTATGAATTCAAATTCAATGTTAGATCAAATGGGGGAGTGGTGTGCACAGGACATAAGTCAGGGTCTTAATCCTACACCTCTTTATGTGTATTTTACACTTATATTTCTGCTTGAAATTATCATATTATCCTTAATGAATTAGCATATCTCCCAAACCCTAACACCTTTCTCCTTTAGAGAATCCTGCACCTCCCTCCCTCCCACGCGAAGTTGCTCTTCCTCACTACTAATTCCTCTTTCATTCCTTTCTAGTGGGTGTGGATTTGGTTTCTGGTGGATGGTTGGGTTCTGATTTGGATGAGAGTGGGGTTGGGTTTCAGTTTAAAAAAAATAGTCATTAATTTGAAGTAGGAGTGGTCGAGGTTTAGTTTTATTCAAGTTTTCATCGAAAAAAGTCTTTGCCTAAACTTAAAAGATATATGTGGTTCTATTTTATTTGATTTTCAATTAAAATAAAATTCAAACTAAACCAATACTTTATGCAGTGTTCTAAAATCTAGCCTGCCCTAGAAGGTCGGACTGGTATCTCGTGGCCTAATTGAATCTGTTATGTAGTTGATTCGGTTAAATTTGGCCAAGTATGTTACCAAATTCTGATTGGACTGGTCTGACTTGGCCAGTTTTATAACTTTTTTTTGGATTTTTTAAAAAAACAACTTTTTTTAAAAAAATGTATTATTATCAATTGTTATATTGGATTTTGGAGTATGGATGAATTTTTTTTACTCAAATAATGTTAGTTATATACTTATATATAATAGATACATATGTAATTTTGAATTTTTAATGTATATTGGATCAAACCGAGTCAATTATTGACTCATCGATTAGACCATTGACCTACTAAGCCACTTCCTCGACCAGATCAATGACTAGGCCGGGTTACAATTTGGTTTGGTTCAATTTTTGCTAATTTTACTAAAATATTATCATTAAAATTTATATACTTTTTACATATTTTAAATAAAATGATCGATAACAATCTATGAAACTTATTAATATGTTAAACCTTCTACAATAAAAATCTATAAAATTTTATTTAGTTTAAATCAAACATATCTTAAAAAAGTCATATGATAAAGAAAATAGTATTCATTATATAAGTTTCATATACATAACACTATAAAACATTATAAAACTCAAGTGTTACATAGAAAAAATGCATAACATTAAAATAATATAAAGTGTAGTACAAGTTTTGCAGTTTGATTAAATTTGGATTGGTTTCAAAAACATAAATCACAAATTGAATCGAATCAATTGGTTTGAGAAAAAAACGTCCAAATAAATTTAAAAAATTGATTTTATTTGATTTTCGATTTCTTTTCAAAGATTTTCGATTTTTATTTTAGATAAGTTTGAATTTAAATACCCTAATTTGAAGTGAAATACTCTTCCCTATTGTGTACGTGGACAATATGCATTTATTACACATTGATAGGGAATATCTTTAAGAAGTATAAGTTGAACAAATTTTGTCAAAAAATAAAAGGTGAACAAATTATTTTGTTACCTATAGTTTTACACGTATAATAGTTATTATTAAAATAAAACGAATATTTTATTCTTGTACTCTTTTAAAATGTATGTTTAATTCTACCAACATGTTCGTACAATTTTAGTGGGATCCTATTCTGAATATACTAAAGAATGTGTTGCCACTAGAAATTAGGATATAATTAAAATGATTTTTTAATTATTTATTTATTAGTAATAATCTTCTACATAAGAGTTGCTAGATTTTTCAACTAATTCGTGTGAACGTTTATCTTGCATTTAGGTTTGGTGCGAAAGAATATAATGCCATTTCGTATTCGAGATAGGAAAAAGTCAACCAGAGGATTCGTATTTTTTCCCCTTTGTCTTGCATGCTTAACATTCGTTTGCAAAATGCAATAGTGGTTCTCTAGCAAAGGCAACATTTTTTTTTTGAAAGATGCAACATCTTTTATTAGAGTATTAGGAGATGGTACATACTATTTAATCATTTTTTTAGTAAATACACTTGGCAATTGATTGGTTAAGCGCTTTATAAATAAATTTTCTTTTAAACATCTAATTTACATTATTTCGTGCAGGGATAAGACAAGATAATGATATTTTATTCTAACTAATATTTTCCTCCAAATCTTTACTTTCCCCTTAATATTGGACATTTAACAAAATGCCTATCAACAAACCATTATAAATAAATAAACCTATTGCTCAATTCTCATTGTTCAATTTTTTTTTTTTGGTGAATTCTCATTGTTCAATATATTTTACTATAAATAAATATTCATACCTAACATATATTTAATCATTTTTTAGGACCCATCTTAGGTTCTTGATAAAAACCAACTTTAAAGGGGAGGCTTTGTGATAATTTATTGGCCAAATGCTAATCAATATAGCAAAATATAAGGTTCAATGCCTCCAATAAGAAATTGCAAAGTTTTTTTTTATCTTACAAATGTTACTCTTGTAATCAATTTTAGAACGTTTAATATATTTTTTATTAACAAAATAGACATTTAATAAATGATTTTGCAAGTTAATTTATTATGTACATAAACATGTGTTACTAAATGTGTAATGTCAATTTGAATAGACATAAAATATTTATTATAGCAAAAGCTCTAAATTCAACGGCATTATCAATGACAATTTTATAGGAACTAAAAAATCTCAATATTTTTTATGAACGAAAAATTGACTTAAAAAGTTATTAAAAAAGAAAAATAACGCAAAAAAACGATATCATATCACAAAAATATTATATTACACATTTATAAGAATATTACGTGAGACTTTCACATTATGTCTTCATGTGGAATCATATGATAACCCATAATTTATCTTCAACAAAATTATTTCATAGTGTCACATGACATTCAAGTGTCCTATTAACATAGAATTACGTCAAATAAATTAATACTTAGTGATTATAATTTAATGTCAAAAATTAAATTTGCTGACATAAAATAAATAGATAATTAAAATAGAATTTTCTTTACAGGACCTAAAAGTCAAATTCTGAAATTGTTATGGAAAAAAAATATTTAATCTAAAAAAAAATATTTTTTGCTAAAAATTAATACGAGGTTAGCGCTAACCTTCTAATAGCTCAAAATTCTTTAAAAGTGATTAGAATTAGGTGACAAATAAAATAAAATGAAAGGTGTTTAATGAAAAAATAGATGCAAAGATAATTATAAATCGAGTGAAAAAAATACATATGATTATATGAACCTCACTCGCTATTCCACGTCATCTGACATCTGTTTGTCCGTTACTTCAAATTACTACGTGTTTTTTTGTTTCCTCTTTAAGTGGCAATCGCAATCATAATAATGATTAATCACTGTCTTTCTAAATCCTGTGACGCAAAGATGTTTTCCATTGACAAAAAAGTTGTGGTTGTTGAACATTAAACTGTTATTTTTCTTCTTTTGTTTGAGGCTGATACTCATTCTCATTTTGTCATTTATAAACTAAAAGAAAAAAGAGGTGAATGACATAAAAGAGAAAGGGAAATATGAAAAAAAACGAGAAAGAAAAAAATTTATAATCTTTTCATTGAAAGTTAAAAACGTTGTCTATAAAATGTTATTCAACAATTTATAAAGAAAAAAATTATCAATAATAAAAGCTTTATAATTTATATTATAAAATTATATAATCAGTTAATGATAAAAATAAAATTGTAAAATTTCAATTAAATATTCTAAAAATAGTATCAGATCATATAGAGGGTAGAAAAGTGGACCGCTTGTTCCTATCAACGAATTTTCCCCTCACCGAACGCTTGAATGAAATGAACCGAAGATGATAAAGACATTGCAATTATAGTAGTTTTTTTTTTAAGAAGAAGAAGTACAATTATAGTAGTTTTTAATTTTCTATTTTTATGTAATTTTTTAAAGAAGAAAATGTTAATTTAAAGTCTGTGAATTGTGACGAATGTTGATAAAGCAATTTTTAAAAAATTATAAATGCAATATAATTTTTAAGAGAGTATAACGCGAAGTTGCATAAACATTAGGAAGATTGATAAACTACTTTTGTGTGAATAAAGGTATTTAAATATAAAAAATACAATTATATAGTTTGATATTTTATGAGTTGTTATAGTATCTATAGGAATTGAAATTTGAGAAACTCAATTTGGACATGGAACAAAATCTGAAGTTATCATTTTATCAAAAAAAAAAATGAATCAAACGAGTGAGAGGAGGATTATATAGAAAGAAAAAAAAGAATCAAAAACTGAGGATTACAGTACGAATAGGTCTTAGACCAATAATTAAATGAGTTAGAGTATATCAAAGGAAAAAGAAAAAAAAATAGGGAAAGAGATTCTCAATAACAATTCTAAAATTCAATTTTCCAAGGTGGCATAAGTTTTTTTTGTTGGATATCCCTATAACAAAGGCAAAATATTTTATATAAATGAAGGATACTCATCATCTTGTAAGGTAATTTTGTAAGATTAAGTTAGATTTAAACTCACATTTTAATATTTCAAGTTTTACAAATTTTAAATTCAAAATGTCTAGTGTGATCTTATAAGTCAATTATATATAAGGTTGAGTAAGGTCTAATAAATTCACAAGATGATATAAAATACGTACTATTGGGCTTATAGTATCACTCCAGTTACTACTGAACCAATCACAAATATATATATATATATATATATATATATACATATATATATGTATATAATTAAAGACCATTCTTAACTTACAAAATCAGTTTTGTAAGGTGAAGTTACATTCAAATTCAAGTATTAAAAATTTATCTTTATTTTCAGCATTTGACAAATTTCATTTTGATATTTTTTTAAAGGATTTACATTTTAATATTTGAAACGCATTTTTTCACTCAGGCATCACCTAAACACGCATATAGAGAAGATATATTCACACTTTTATCATAAAGATATAAAGTGATGGAAGGAAGAGACAAATACTAAATAAAAGGAAAAAAAAAAGATATAAAGTGTTGTATGATAATTAATAAGATGAGAAAATGAAGAAAACATAAGAAAAATAAAATAGAAATGAGATGAGATAATAAAGAAAACAAACGCACACTAATAATAGCTCCACTTTTTTTGTGCGCTGATTTATTTGTATAAATATATTAATATTTTTATACGTATAAATATAATGATATTAATTTAATGAATTAGACAAAATATCATTTGTACACAAATAACGAATTTATGCAGGTTTTTAGTTTAGAAGTGTAGCATCATGAAAGTCTGAAACAAATAGCGTAAAAAGTGGAAACTAAAAGATGAAGTCATGCTTACGTCTACCACACGCACAAAACTGAAAAAGTCGTTATCGCTTTTGTTGTCTATGTCAAAACTATACTCATCACTACAATCAAGAAAAATAACGGCGAAAACACTCGCCGTTCAAACTGTGCACTTAACTCCAACGCCGGAGAGGGGACGCCGTTACAGACGAGGACGATACAGCACCGGACGAGGTTCCAAAAAAGAAGAGGTTAACGAGGTAATTATCAATATCCTCAGGGGTAAACGTCACGTACTTCGTGGCCGTCAAGTCCCTCAGTGATCCCACCTTAGCAAGAAGAACATTATACCACTCGCGATATCTCGGCACTATACTTCTCGCGATCGAATCTTTTATTTCGTCTCGTAATTCTCTGTCAGCTACGACGAATGAGTTCTGTTTCCGATACGCTTCCTCGAATTTGCGGTTGAAGTTCTCGAACACCGCCCTCGCCTCCGCCGCGGCTGGATTTTCCGCCAATGACGAAACCACTTCTCCCCACGCCACCTTCTCGTAGTTCGAAACGAATCGTTTCGCTTTAGCTTCGTGCTTAAGGATCCAATCGTCGCCAAGCACGTACTGCAGGTTCGAGCTTCGGACTCTGGTCACCACGTACCAGAGATTGTTTGCGAGAAACAGATAAGAAAGCGAAACGTCCTTGCAATGCTTCGCTTTTCCGTCGAGCTTGCAAAGGAGGACGAGAATCAGCCACCCAAAACGCGCCGTCAGGGCCGGCGTCGACGCCGAGTAATCGGACTCCGGACTGTATAAATAAGATTCCGGCAGAGATGACGACTTCGGTGGGGGAAGCCAGTCGCGCGGAAATATATCCGAGAGCACGTTGATGTAATCGGCGAGTACTGAAAGGTAGTTCATCGTCTGAATCGTGAGCGAATGAACGCCGCCGCCGTTCACCGCCGGCTTTGAAGTGCCTTTCTGGATCGTGGATTCGAACTCCGCGAGCAAGATTTGCGCGGATTCGGTTAGTCGTTGAAGCGAAACCAGGAATTGAGAACGAACGCCGGAGTTGTAATCGGAGGAAAAGATAGACTCGATCTCCGGCCACAGTTCGGAAGCCACAGCATGCATATCGAGCACGCGGAACAGCTTCTCCGGCGAAGATTTCTTCGTTTTGGCAATGAGTTCAGGGAATCCGAAAAGGAGAGAGGCACCGTCTCTTGAAATCTCGGCGAAGCATGATTCTCTGACGGAATCTGAGTAACTGAAGACATGGTCGCAGAGTATTCTCTCACCGTTAAAGAGTGTTCTAACGGAAATCCTCGTCGCCTCTAACCAACTCTTGATCTTCAAATCAAGCACTTCCCAATCCATCTTGTTAGCGCGCGAGGAGCTAAGTTTCTCCACGCCGAGGCGGTAGATCCCTTCGTCGATGATAGATTTTCGAATTATGATGTAAACGCTGACGCATTCCTTCGCATAACCGGAAGATACCATGCAGTCAGCGATTAATTTCAGATCGGCCATGGCGCCGGAGGAAACCTGCTCGACTTCGGAGATAGAGTCTCCGGCGGCGCGGATATCGTCATCCTCAGGCACAAAATCGTCTTCATAATCGGAGGCGCTGGAATTGGCGGAAGTGCGAGAGGATCTGGCGGAGACTGATTCAGGATCAAGGTGTGCGCGGTTCATGGATAAGATCTGGTAGAACTCTTTTTTGAGCCTCTTCATAGCCATCTGCATTAGGTTATGAGCGAGGATGAGTTTGTCAGAGGAAAGGTTCTGAGAGAGCAAAGAATGCATAGTTTTATGAAGCTGGTTAACACAGTTAATATATTGTTTGGCTTCGTTTTTGTCTTGGTAGAAGAGGGAAGTGACTTTTGCGTAAGCGGAAGTGTCTGGGTTCCATTTCAGTATCAGTGCCTCAGCTTCTTCGATGAAGATATCTTCGTCGAAGCTGCTAGGTTCGGAAAAGCTCAGCCTCGGAGGCGTTGGGCTTGAGGGTAAAAATAGTGGCGAAGAAGGAGAACTGCGGGCCAAAGCAAACGACTCCGTTTTGGGGTTAAAACACAAGTTTCTCATGTTTTCAACTAAAAAAAGACGTAATATTTTTCGTTATTTTGCTTTCAGGGGGTTCGAACAATGAAACTTGGAAGTCTGAAGTCTCTCTTTGGATGTTTAGGCAGAAAACAAAAATGTTTTTCAGGTTTAAGACGAGACTGCAGTGCGCAAAAGCCAATTGAGTATTTGGTAGTATTTGCAAACTGTGTTTAACTGGGGGAAGGAATGAATAGTTGGAACTGGAAGTGTGGGATATATATAGAGGAAGCAGGGGTTGCTTGTGGAGGAGGATTAGAATTTTCTAGGTTTTACCTGTATTGACCTTGCATGTTCGATGAGCCTACGTACGTTGACTGTTTACTCTTCCTATTGATTAGGTCATTCACAGGACATTTGTTATGGACTTGGTTAATGCTACGAGTGGGTCTCTTGCGAGGCTCACATGCCTTGGAGGATTAAGATACATTCATGTTGATTTCAGGAAGCCATCAATTTCAAGGAAAGAAAACTAACAGCGCACCACAATCCACAGAAGCGTGCCACGAAAGAATTATTCAAATTAACTAGAGAAAATTTGTCATCAATTAATTAATGGGATTTTGGCACCATTAAATTAAAGTCAAAATATATGGGGGAAAAGTTTTAAGAAGTCTTATGAATGGGGAACAAGTTATATAAGAGTTGGATTTAATTAATGTCATGCTATTTATCGATTTTCTGTTTAACCAATAGGAGTGTTTTTAAAAAATCTTTTTATGCAGTAAAAAAGTCTTTTTCTTTTCTTTTCTTTTTATAAGATTTTTTAATTATGTCTTGCATTAATTATTCTTTAGCCAAAATATTTTAATTATTTTAATCCATAAATACATAATAAATTTTATTAATTAGTAGTATCTTTTTTCTCTTATAAGAATTAGAGATCGAAAAGTTTTACTACTATTATTCTCTCCATATATACATTAGTAGTTTTTTTAAAAAAATACTATAATTTATAATTATAAATAAATTTAATACTAATACTTAAATTAATAAATTTTTAATATACATAAATTAATTAACAATATCTTATAATTAAGAGTAAAGGATGTATAATAAATTATGGTTATTAAATTAAAAATTAGTAATTAGTTTTGAGTTATTTTTTGCCATACATATGACAATGCAAGTAACTTTCAATGTCATTTCTTAAATAAATAAATAAATAAAAACTTTCATTGTCATCAAATAGTAAACACGCTTGTGCACTTGGCATTTTCGTAGTGTTATGACTTGGCAACATCATATTAATGTCGTATTTGTTTTGATTGATTTTTGGATCCAAGGAAGTGAAGATGGGAGTTGTACTACATGTAGACGGAAGTGTAGTTCTTTTGTTTGGGAGACCATAAAAATATAAGGAGAGAGAATTAGGAGTAGTACACGAGTTTGTGAAGATTTTACGAAAAGTTAGTTTCTAATATTTCCCTCTTAGGCTCTTACAAATGGAGATATCAATTGTTTATTATTTTCCAGTATAAAAATATTTTTATAATATCATCTTATTTTCTTTCCTGATTTTCTATTTAACCGAGCCAGAAAGAGAGAATTAAATTTTTCTTTCTCGATTTCATCTTTTCTTTTTCAATAATCATACTCATCCACTTCTGTTTTTTTATCTTAATTATTTTGTGCTTTTTTTTTTATCTCTTTTTATTTATCATATCATTTATCATATCTGACATTTTCTTTCTTTCATTCTTTTCTATATATAGCTTAAAGTAAAGTTTATCTAAATCTCCGCTCCTTTTTCTTCCATCTAAACTATGTAATGCATGGTAAGACAACTAATTTGAACGTACTTTCAGATGGAGAATATATTTTTTTAAAATATTATTTTCATCAATGGAAAAAAGTTAACGCAATTAAATAAATAAAAAAGCTGTCCGCAGAAATTTTATTTTAGTGGCGTAAAGTCCAAATTTAGCATCAGTGCTCATCTAAACAGAGTAACATTGACATATAGTATTCTAAATTAGCCTTTCCCACCCGTTATTACCATTCATAACCCATAATCAGAATCGTAAGCGAGAATAGTCTAAAATTTATATCATATCACAAAAAAGTGAGAATAGTCCAAATTTTTTTTTTTTTTTGGTGAAAACTGAGTAAAGTACAAAGTTAGCATCAGTGCTCATGTAAACAGAGTAATATATAGTATTCTACAGTAACCTTTCCCACCGTTACCATGCATGCATAATCCAGAAGCAGAAACAGTAACATATATACATATCCTATCAGAAAAAAGTGAGAATAGGCTAAAATTTTACTTTTTTTGCTGAAAAGTGAGAATAATATATAAAGGAAAATGCTTTATCCTCCTTGGCTTATTTCTGCAGAAAAATTGACCGACTCAGTTATAATGTGATATCTGTCTTGGAAAGAGAATAATTTTTTTTTCATTACAGTACAAGCAATGACAGATGTTAAATTATTAATGGGTTGGATGTCTTTGCTCACTCCTCAGTTCGGTGGATATAGCCGTGCTCATATAGAAAACCATGCATGGTTATAAATAATGATAATACCTGCATTTCATTTTTATTTTTTAAATTTATTTTATATCATAAATTAGAATTCATTTCTTTTATATCAAACTTAAGTCAATTTTTTTATTTTATGAATATACTTTTGAACAAAAAATAATGAGAATAGTCTAAAATTTTACTTCTTTTTTCATTTCATTAACATACTTTTGAAAAAAAATCACATTACAGTAATTTTTTTTATCTAACGTAAGTTTATAATCTATTTTTAATTCAAATTTTTGTCTAGCTACAAACTTTAATCCAAACTGCACTTAGGAATTCATGATCACAAATCATGGTTAATTTAATTGTTCTTTTGTATAGAGCTTATTCTAAAAAAGAGAATTTGTTTTCTTTCATGTCTTCCTCTTGGAGGATTTTCTAAATCTGAAACATTGATCATGCAATATATATTCTCTTTAATTTCTTCCTTAATTATTGTGTGATTATTAATTGGAGGTGGGTTTAATTTTCTATTTAAATATTTAAAACGAACATTCAAATATTCAATCTAATGATACTGCACCTATGAACTAGGTTGAACGTGCTTAATTTGAAATGTTCGTTAATTGAACCAAACACACACATAAAATTTTATATCTTTATAAGATATTGGCTGAACGAATACACGCTTGAGGGATCCAAGCTACTGAAAACCTGCTTTTTTTTTCATCTCAAGATGGTATTGATATAAAGTTGTTCTTCCAAAAATAGTGATAAATTATTAGAGATAGTGAGCACATTTAAGATATGTATTTGATTTTTAATTTTTTTTTATACTCTAAAGTTAATTAAGACTTAAACTCTACAACACTTAATTAAGAGATCAAAGTCATTGCAAAATTAGTATTTGTAAAAAAAATGTATATTTCTAAATTAATATAAAAATGATTCGTGGTATTCTTTTAAAATTATTGAATTATATGAACAATAAACACTGTGATACAAAATTAATTCCACCCCCTTCATTGTGACGCAAATATGGTTGCAGATATTTTGACCGGGTGTGGCGCAGGTAACGTCTCGTTGTCTCACCAATGGTAGAGCCTTCGGAGCTTGGATGACATTATGGAAAGTCTTAATTAGGACGCGATACGTTTACTATTTCTTGGCTCTTGTTTGTTATTTTCCTACGGTACCAAAAACACAACAACTAAGTTTTCATTACTTAAATATATAGACATAGTATATTAGTAATACATAAATATTAAAAAAAGAGTATATATTATTATTACATTCACTTTTATATATATATATATATATATATATATATATATATATATAAAACACGTTTTATACATTCTCGTAATTTTTGATACCTTTTAAGAGCAATTTCTATTTGGGTATTGTTACGAATTTTACAATTGGACTTAGTGATAAGGTTTATTAAGGAATAGTGGATTGAAGACTAACTGAAAATAGATCGTGAACTTTGTCAGTTAAGAAAATCGTGATAAGATCTCGGGCATGATTTCTTGGGGAAGATCCATAATTAACTAGAGGTATGTGTAGAATGGATAAGAGATGATTGTAGAGGAAAATGTAGACACATTCTCATTCTCTCTTGTTTCCATTCACAGCGTACATACACCTCATCCCACTGGTTGAATATTGTTTCATGCATAGTAATCATCTTCTGAAGATATTTTCTCTCATATTAATACCTTAAGAGAAAATTTAATTCTACATTAAAATATCAAAATCCTTATTAGACATTCCTATTTGTAAAATAACATAACAGGTATGAACTAAATCCTATTCACAATATATGTAAAAATTCTAAAATTAACTCTACTACAGATAGATAAAGTATTTCAGAAATTGACACGGTATACAAGTAGGGTATACAGTGAATGTGAAGATTTGAAATTTGAATAATAAATGAATAATGATATATTTTCCAAAGAATGTTTCTTTTTTAATAATGAATAAAAAGAATGTCATAAAATATTTAATATTCACAGTATAAAAGAACCAAAGAAATAAAAAAAGAGAAAGATTTATAATTATTCATAACAAATATTAGCTAGACTTGACTCCCAGTCTTCTTTTTTTCCTTGCGCACTTTTCTGGCTGGATAATGTCATCTTTGAAAACATGATAATTAAGTTACATCAATCATTTAGACATGATACATGTCATAAATAATGAATTTAATAAAGTAAACGCCACATCCTAAACGATTTTACTAGTAGCATAGAAAATAGACCGCGGGAAAGGTCGCTCTATACTTTCCAACTAAATAAATAAATAATTATAGTGCCCTGGTATCTGATGTGTATAATATACAAAGTAATTATGTCATCCATATATCATACTTTTTCTTCTTCTCCTATATACATTTTCCTTTATATTCTGCTTCTCCAATGGATATACAGATATATGTACGTCCACCCAATGTGTGGAGTGTAATTAATCTTTTTTATTTATTTAGAGGAATTAATCTTTTTCCTTGCAAACTATGGAAAACATGATCGAGCTAAATACATCGCTTCTTTCTCATACTGGCCAATTCAACGAATGACAGACCACAAACTCGTGTTATGGAGAGGGAGCAAGGGCTTGTGGCCCACTACCATTTCATATTTTTCTTTCTTTTGGCCCACAACCCGCGTTGTGGACCTAGTTGCTGGATAACTTGCTTAAGATTCTAACTTTGTTGTTGTGATTGTATACAAAATTGTTGATACAAAAAATGTTTTGGTATTTGCTACCGAGGCTAGTTGTTTGTTATCGGCTAATGATAATATATTTAACCGATTAATTCAGTTGATGACCATCGACTATGTGGTTCAATATAAATAAATTTTAACTTGGCTCAATGCTAAAAGTGACTAATGACTTAAATAGCAGATTCTGACGACTAACTTCTAGCGTAACAAATTGGATTGAGAAACAGCTCAAAATTTGACCTACCTCGGGGAAGACCGGGTTGGAGGAAAGAATTGAACGTAATCAATTGCAAATAGTTTTTTTAAGGCTGAGTGGAAGTTAATAACAATTTATTTTGCATGTCTAATGAATTAGATAGAGGTCAAAACACGAGAAAATGTTTAGGGGATAGATTTCAGGACAACTACCCATGATGGAAGCATGCACTCCTAACTATCATACGTGGGTAGTTATTAGAAAACGACTGTCATACCAGAAAACGACTAATGTATGTACATTGAAAATAGCTTATGCTTGTATATGTTCAAAAAACATTACAAAGAGTAGAAAACACAATGTATTTTTCATCAGCCAATGTTAGTAGTAGATAACACAATGTAAATCAGGTCCTCGATTTGCCAAATCAATTAACTTTATCTTTTTCAGCCATTTATTTTATTTATCACTCTATTTACTATTTTCTATATCACAATTTCATAGAAGTAACGTAGTATAGAACTTTAGTTTTACGATGACAAATAAAACTCTTTAGAGTGAATGAGGATTTCAATCAAGGACTAAATTTCTTTATTCGAGTTCGCCGTCTAAATAGAATCATTTATTGGTAAGTAGTTGTTTTCACGACTTATCAATAAGAAATTTTGCAACAAAAAAGAAAAAAAAAGTTATTATTGATGTGTACATATTTAATTCGCTAAATTAGTAAAATGCCTGCTTACTCAATATTGAATAATTAGTCAGTTTTTAAATTTTAAAAAAATGCACAAGTGATCGATGTAGAGTTATGGAATGTGGAGTATTCATAAAATTTAGACAATGAATTAAAACTACATTAAAATCAAAGCATTGTCTAATATTTTGCTTTGAAGTTTTTTAAGTTGATAAGAAGTTCAGAACAAGTTCAATAATGCAATTGATGTCAAGTCATGCACTTTCGATTATAGCTTATAAACTGAATTATATATATAAACAACACACTTGACAAAATTATCTTAAAAAAATACACTCGATTAAAATTACCATTGATTTATGATTCCATATGATTTTGAATATCATAAAATTAAGAAAAAATCATTTAACTAAAAATAAACCGTACTTTGCCGGCTATAATCCAAGCAAAGTGATTGCAACTCACAAGCGATGCCAATTGATAAAGAATTAAGCTCTCTTCTTTCAACAAAGATGAAATGGGCCCAACGTTCATGGATCTTATTGTATGTAGACTTTAATAATTCTCTCCTCTGATTTTGCCTGGTTCAGGTTTGTGCTATTAGACCGTCACTATGATAGTTATTTGCATATCAACTTCATTGCTACATGGCTTTATTTTAATGGCTTGCATGGGTGGCTAGGAAGGGAAATAGAATGTCACAGACTCAAAGTTAAGTGGTACCCGATAGGAATTGAAGTTTCTTATTGGGAGAGAGAATAGATATTACACATACAAATCTAGTATTTAATTATGTAAAATGCATATAATAAATTTTATATAATTAAAATTTATAATAAAGGAAAAGAATACTTACAACAGTCTCTCAATACTCTCTTTTTAACGCATATTCATTATAAATGTCAATATGATTTATGTTTCAACATGATTTTGAATATCATAAAATTAATAACAAAAAAAATACTAACATACAAATTATATTATTATCGACATTTTTTAGAAGATGTTAGTACTAGTATTTGTATGGTTATTATTATTGACATTTATAATGAATAAATATTTTTGAAGATTTATATCAAACAAATATATTTTTCAAGATATAAATTATGTTTTATATTTATTTTAAACAATTTATACTATGATATCTATAGGATTAGAAATTTAGAATAACTATATTGAACAAGAGTATTTTTAAGAATTATTATTCGACGAAAATTATTTTTTTGGAATTTTTTCTTAACTGAAAGTATTTTTAATTAGGATTTATTATCACTCTCGTTAATACATAAGTCTTACCCTAATATTATATATTGAACATTTTTAATTTTTTATTTTACTTTTTAATTCCTTCCAATATAGTTCTTAATTTTAATTTCAAATGTAATTTTTATTATATTTTTCTATTAAAACAAAAAATATTAAGCTCCTCCTAGTAAACTATTTTTATTTTTCAAGCAATGGAGAGAAGATAATCAAATGGAAATGGAGCCTTCGTCATGTGAAGAGGAAAATCATATTAGAATAAGAGAATATTTAAGAAAATAATACTTAATTATTGATGATAAATTAATATTACTTATCAGGTAAATAGTAACTTTATTTATTTAATTAGAGATTTTAAGTTTTAATTCTAAATATGCATTAAATACGGGAAAAAAACTTTATTATTTATATAATAATCTTACATTCCTCAGGCAAAATTGACTTAAGTGAAATATATTTATTTTTTATGTAAAAAAGTTTAAATAGTTATTACTAATAATGCCTATATTCTTCAACACACACACACAAAAGTTACTCTTCACAATAATTATAGGAAATTTCTTACTTAACACGTCTGTTAGGATTAGTCATGAGTGTAAGGTTACTGTGGTTGCCTTATTGTGCTGGACAAGCTGAAGTTGCGATTTGGATTAAGTGGGAAGTCCTTTCAAAAACGAGTTCCTAGCAATTATACGCAGAACATTCACATGCTTGTTGTTGACGTAAACTTTCCACCACTATAAATTAAAATTTTATATTGAAAAGATGCATTTTTTAATAGAATCTTTGATTGACGTTTATTGTTATTCGTAATTTTGGAAATCGAATCATTGTTTCAAAAATAGAAAATTGTCTGCGTATTATAGGGCTATTTTTGAATTTAAATAAAATTTATAAATAAAATAAATTAAAAAAATACCAAGTTTTTATTATTATTAACAATAAATATCCTATTATCATGAATATTAACAAATTAAAGACATGAGGATTTTAAAATTAAAGGAGAAATTATGAAAACAAATTATTAAAATAACCTGTTAGAGTTAGTACTCTTGTAAAAAGTAAAATGTTACAAAAATTAAGTGGCCAAAACTTTAATTAAGAATAAAAACATGTCTACCTGTAAATTCCTAATCGTAAAGTCTTCCCCGGACCCCAAAAGGAGATTTGGTAGGTCAAGTAAAAGTAATATTTGAAGCACGTAATTGACCTTCTTTATTGGATAGTATACACAAAGTAAACGCATTATTAATGAGATGAGGAAAACGAAGTCTCAGTCTCAAGTTTAAATTTTGTTACACAACTGTAAGAGAGAGGTGTATTTGGCCTACATACATGGCTCCTTCATTTGGTTTGATTATTCTCTGCTAAAACAACAATACTTCAACCTTCAATTGGACAATTATAGATTTTATAGGTATTTATGCATGCCATAAGCCGATAACCTCAATGAGCTTCTATAAGGAAATATTTACGGTCAAGCAAATACAAATGAAAGCTCCTCCCATTTTCTAGAGACGACTGACCAACCAAATCACATAATAATATCGTCTATAGGTTTGAAAAAATAGCCCACGTGATGTATACAGATTTGTAGAAGATTAAGGTTTTACTTTACACCCACATTACGAGCTGAATATTTGAGATTTTCATGTCTTTGCTTAGCCTTTTTTTTTTATTTATGCCTTAAAAAAGAGATTTTCATGTTCACATTCTGCTCTTATTTTTCCAAGCTAATTTTTCTTCTTTTTACTTTTGGAGAGATACAAGTTTTAGATATCCATTTTTTATTTTTTATACAACCAAGTAGTCTAAGTTTAAGGCTTCATTTTTATTATTTGAATAACTCAAACGCATATTACGTAACTAATTATTCATTTGTGACATATATATATATACACACACACACAACTTTCATATTAAGACAATCAAATCAATTTTTTCTTTAACTAATTATTTATTAAATATATTTTTGTTTTTTTATAGTTTCTTTAATGAATGTTCAAAGACTTTTAATCAACAGTAGACATAATCTAATATTTATAAATTATTAATAAAAATAGTTTTATATAAGTTAAATAACTCTTAAATTTTCTACAATTAAAAGTTGAAAACGTCTCTGTTTTTAATTTTAATTTATTTTGTCATTAACGTTAAAATAATCTTATATTAGTTAATTAAATATTCCTTAAATATTTAAGATTGATAATTTATTTATATATAAAAATAATACTTAAAAGACCATTTGCTTCATATAACTTTAATTTCAGTAATTTTTCTATCGATATTTTTAATAATTAAAAATAACCATATATTACAATTTAAACTATTCACTACAAATTCAAAATATAATTATATACCTAAATATATTTTTATTATGAAATTTAATTGTTTTAAAAATAACTATTAATCCTATATCTGTTTAAACAATTTTATAAATTGGGCAAAAGGCTCTTTCGCAAAACTCACAAATGATGTTCGGTGT
Organism: Glycine tomentella; assembly: GCA_007407185.1. Lineage (NCBI taxonomy): Eukaryota > Viridiplantae > Streptophyta > Magnoliopsida > Fabales > Fabaceae > Glycine > Glycine tomentella. The sequence continues at coordinate 1,011,227 of PYAF01001472.1, forward strand.
AAAAAAGATAGAAACATAAATAGCCAAAAAAATAGATAAGTGATCATTAAGAACAATAAGACTCACAACTATCAACAACTAAATTTTGATTAATTTTAGACCAAAAAAACACGTTTATTTTGTTTACTCAAAGCAAGGAATGTGATTTTCAAACTATCATGCACGTCCCTAAACACACGGCAAAAACAATAATTTAATCATCAATCAAACGGAATTGCCCCTGCACGATGTCATCCCCTCTACAATTGTGTTTTCAACATTGCACATGACTCCACCTTATATATAACGAGAGCCACAACACAGCACAAACGAGTCTGCAATATACCCAGCATGGTCCTCGAACAAGTACTAATGTGATACATATTTACATATATATATATATAGAGATGTGATCCTTTTACACCGATCTTATTGTTCTTAATGATTTCAGATTTTTGTGAAATTTGAGACATGTGATCTACATGATATAAGCTTTCAATCTAACGGTGAATTTTGTAAAATACTTATCCATTAAAAAGTTATTGGATGGTGTAAAAGGATCTCATCTCATATATATATATATATATATATATATATATAAATATAGAGTGCTGGATGTATAAGCCAATCATAAAATGATGCAGAAAATAACCTATCATTGGCTCATGTGATTTTCAAGCTTACATATTAATTTCAAATACTGATATTTCAATGCCTAGTTCAATATAATAATGAAAAATAAACTGATTGATTGAGGGATAAAGCGTGAAAAGCTTTGAGACATTGGCCAAAATGTCACAGTTTTTAAAAAAAATTCCCAGAATGCCACGCATCCAAAATAGTTTGTTAAAATGTCACGCCACCTATTTCTCTGGTCACATCAGCGAAGTCCATGGACTGACATGGCGTCAGATGACATAATTTGCTATATAGTGTAGCTAACTAGGTACGACACGTGGCGACACATGGCATGACGTGACAGACTTTCAAAATTTCGTATAAACTTCGAACAGCCATAACTTTTGACTGGAACGTCCGATTGAGGCGTATAATATATCAAAACGATCCTAATTGAGAGAAGAATACCTACCTATAAGGAATTTGGTCAAAAAAATTTCCAAAAAAAGTCTCTAAGTGCTTAAAAATTAGGATTTAAGATTCAATTATCCAAAAAATTCATTTTCATCTATTTTTTCAATTATTTAATTAGTTAATTTAATATTATTTTTTATTTTTTCAATTATTTCTCTCAATTACGATCATTTTGATGTATTATGCGCCTCAATCGAACGTTCCAGTCAAAAGTTATGGCTGTTCGAAGTTTATACACAAATTTGAATGTTTGCCACGTCATGCCATGTGTGTACTTAGTTAGCTACACTGTGTAGCGAATTATGTCATCTGACACCACGTCAGCCCGTAGACTTCGCTGATGTGGCCAGCGAAATAGGTGGCGTGACATTTTGACAAATTTTTTTGGATGCGTGACATTCTGGGAATTTTTTTAAAAAAGTGTGGCATTTTGGCCATTGTCTCCAGTCAGGTCTAGTAGTAAAATTTGGAAAAAGAAAAAGAAAAAATAATATTTTTGTCAAAGATGATTTCATGCGCCAAATATGAGACTGTGCATGTGATGTACCTACACTGACAATGACAACATGGAGAAATTGATATTGAGGTTTGGTATATATAATATATATCATATGCATTCTCAAATTAAAAATTGCACAAAAATTCTAATATTCCGGAGTGATATATATTTTCAATTTTTGTAATTTAATTTAAACCTTATTAATTACTTAATCTAATAAATTGTATTTTTTAAGTAACATACACAATATATTTAAGAACTTCTCCAAGTTTCCGTCCTTCATATTCCAAATTAAGAGGCAAGTGTAAGCACATTAAGCAGGTAAGGAAAAAGAAAGCTTGAATGCAATGGCATCATGCATTGGCATGTGCATGCACCACTATGTTGGCGTCCATGATGAATAACTACAAGTTATTTCGAATTGTATTTCTATCAAATGGGTTCCACCGGTGTTGACAAACTACTAGGCTACGTCCACAGATGTGGTGCACATTTAATATGATGTATTTGCCTTCTTCTTTTCCTGTTTTATATAAAAGTTTATGAAAATTTGCTCCCCAGCTGGTCCTTTTCATTTCGTAGTCGATCTTTTTAATCAGTTTGTGGAGCTCCCCACAAACTAGATTTTCAACCCTTCTATATATAATTCTATTCCATAAAAAATATGCCCGTCCTTTCTATGGAAGGTGGCCATAAAGATTAATGGTGATCAGTGAAACCAATCAATTTTTCAAAGAGAAACAAACATAGAAGATACTCTACAGTTTAGATATGATAGGAAAAACATTAGGTTTGATACATGTAATAAATGTTCTCTGTTGATTTTTTTTTTTTTATTCCTAAGAATGAAGATAAATATCTAAAAATTTATAATAATTTATGCATTTTATTCAGCTAGTTGAATTAGACTCTTTGGTGTTATCTATTGAGTCTTGTAATAATTGTTCAAAACCCATTAAGACTAGTACTTCTCTTAAAAAAGTATTAGTATTTTCAGCACATTAATTTCTATTTTCTCAAAGTCTGTTAATAAGTTCTTGAACATAATGCGTTTTAAAAAATGACGATGATGACGAGAGAAAAAACTCTGGAGGTGTTTAATTTAATTTTATAGTATCATTGAATGATTCTTATAGACTGACATTTTGAAATTATTTATTAATTTTTTGTCTGGAAAATTATTTAATTTAAAACTTTAATTAATAAGTTTGTAGTTTAAAGTATTAGAAGAATAAAATAAAAATTGATGAATTATAAAAAATGGTTATTTTATTGAGAGTTGAGTTAAAAAATACTATTTATAGGCTAAATTAAGTTACAAACTGAATGTGTGCAATCGTCAAAGACTATCGTCGATAGATTGAAAATCATATTGGCTCTTAAAGGAGATGATAGTGTTAGTAAACTCCATACTTAAGCTATGATAGAGTGCCTTGTAAATGTTCGTTTGGTTTAAATGTTCATAAAATTGATTTTAAAAGATTAATCTGAAAAAATATTTTGAGAATTTTTTATTTATTTATCATACATCCAATGATACGATAGAAATTCAATCTTTTTAACAGCAAACAAATGAAAGTTCGACGAGCGTGAGTACCTTCAGAAAGAACAGAGGCCTACACTATTTGGGCTTGTCACTCGATGGCCTGTTACTATTTAGCAATCTCAGGGCTCGACGTGCTTTAAGGAATAGCTTACCAAAAGAAAGGAAAAAGAGCTTCTAGGAATAGAACAAACCTTATTACAGTGTTAATTGAGCGATGCACGGATTCTTTAAATTTAAATCTTAAACTGTAATCAAGTTATTTTTTATGAATTACATTATGCATTCATTTATGCATTTGATATTCCAAGTTATATGATTCGCTATAGGTTTATATTTTTTGAGGTAATCTATATAGCAACTCAAATGTAATTCAAGTTTTTATGTTCTACCATCTTCTATTTGTGAGAGGAGAATGTATTAATTTTCCTATTTTACGCCTGGTTACTCCTAAATAATTGTGACCATAAAAGCCAAAATATTATTTGTAAATTGTAACATTAGTTCCTTATAATTTGATTCAGATTTTAAGGTATGCCTCCACTAGCTTATCCTGTCGTACCGCACACATATTGGTGGATCTTGTAACCGAAAACAAAAGCTTTGGTCTATCTCTAAAAGCTTTCGGGGGATTGGAATTGAAGAGAAAATGGAATAAAGAGGAAAAAGAAAGAGAGAATTTTTAATGGTGGGTATAGAAGATTGGCCATCGTTCAAAATTGGGGAGGCAGGCAAACTAAGGAGGAAAAGAGGAGGAAGAAAGTCATAGAAGCATCCGATTCCATGGTTTTGTGAAGGGAATTTTTTTTTAGAGTTGATGAAAGAGAGAAAGTGACTTTGCGTCTCATCCGTCCACAAGAAAGCAAAATTCGAAATGGTTTACTATCTGGCAGAATTTGTTCCATTAGAATCTTATAGTGTTGTGTTTTGATTTTCCTCTATAGAAGGCCTTTATTGCGTTCAAGTGGCACAGTTCATGTGCCCCGGCATCAAATGTTCATGCAAATTTGATGCTCTTCTAGTTTCCTTCTACTTTCCTAAGACTAAAGTTTATGAAAACAAAATTTGGGTTGTTGCATTATTTTTGTTAAATTAACTGCCTTAATTACTCAAACTAACCTAAAAAGATAAGAAGATTTAGATAAAGGAAAAAATCATGGATTCATGGGATGTATTTGTTTTGACATTAGAACCCTTCAAACGTCCGTGAATATCCAATAAGAGACATACTTCTTTGTTAACATGCTTTGAAAGTCGCGAAACCAGTAATTCAAACACATACGTCTTTCAACTCTACCAATTTTCATTTGTTACATTATTCATATGATTTACATCTCACTTTTCTAGCTTACTGAAGAAAACAGCACTGTGAACTTTAATGGTGATAATATTGAATTTGACCACATTGGAAATGGCACTGACTTTGCTTCTTGCTTACTAGCATCAACAAACATTGAACATTATCTGCAGTCAATTGGTATCTTATACTTTCATTTATACCATTATTTTTTTATAAATTACAAATTGTAATCTGAATGAACACATGAAACTGCTGCAACTTGCAAGTACTACTCAATGTTGCTGTTTCATGACATCTGACTAAGTTTTCAATGTTCTAAAAAGTATTTTTCTGTCAAGTGCTTGTTGGTAGGTAATTACTGAACCTGTAGGCCATGCCCAACAAGCCAACAGGGCAACGGAGGATTAACCTAATTCAATGTGCCTCTTCCAATTTTTTTATCTATCCAATTCAAGCCAGCGCATAAAATGGGAACTTCATGTCGCTAGAACTTCACGTCATTCCAAAACATGTCTGCACCCGTATGCATATGTTGCACTCCGCACAAAATGATTACTATAAGAAATAAATGTCTACACCCGTGCAAAATGATACAAAAAGTACTACGTCGTGGAATATAAATATCGGATAAATAATATATGTATTGATAAAGATTTTTTACACTTTTATTTAATTACAAATTATTTATACGATAAATTTATTAAAATTTATAAATAATATTTGATAAAAATTATATCAATAATAATTTCTTATTAATTAATGGTATAAACTTTTTACACCGACAATATAAATGCATTCAAATTAAACTTCTATATATAAAAGATGAAACTATTACGAAATAGAGAAAAAATGGGATCCAAAGACCAAAGCTATACAGTGGAACTTCAGTCTGCAAGTAGTTATATGATAATCTGAATATTATGCAGCAATTTGGCATATTTAACTATTTATTGCTCTTAGATACATTGACTCTCTTACCCTCCTAAGTGTTAACCAAAAGTAAAATGAATAGGTTCACTTGAGGTGTTTTCCAGTGAGTGTGATAGTGTTTTTTTTTTTTTCACACAATGAAACAAACAAGGAGTTAAAGGCAATTTCAGTGTACTTATTTTGTGTCATTGTCATTCTTTAAAGCAATAGAAATGTTGGTTGCATCTCATAAAATCACTCTGTTTTGCTCTGCCTTTCCACAAAATGATGTTTTGCTCTCTCACCTTTGCCCTTTTACGATAATGACAAAACCTCATTAAGGATACAAACATTCACTACATTCTTCCTTTTGTCACAAACTCGTCAATTTTTTTATTTATGATTTTTTCTAATATTTGATGGAGGGTTGAGTTAAGTAGTATGGAAAGCTTTGACAAAGAAATTTATTTACATGACTTATATCTGAATTATACAAGACATTAAATGATGAGATAATAAATAGTTTGAGAATCATTAGAGATGATACTAAAGACTTCTGTACAAGTAAAAATTTGTATCAGGACTCAATTTTTAGACCTCACTTGTGTAATTTAGTTTTGAACATCCTTATCAAGACTAAACAATGTATTATCTCTAAATATATATGACTTCTTTGATGTAATTTTAATTGAGAAATTGAGAAAAGAGATTAACTCTAAATTTAAACATTAAAGATAGACATTGGCATTAAGCTATTTTCCTATTCACTTGAGTGGAGTAAGTATATTTGTGTGAGTATATATATATATATAGAAATTGAGATAAAAATTAAGATGTCATATGCTCACACCCAATTTTCCATGCTTCTAATATCAACGTCACAAAACAATGGGAAACAACACATCAAGATTACTTGTTATAGTTTTTAAGCAAATTCAATGATTTGTTTGATCCATGTAACCGATCTCACACTTGGTGGGGCTAATGTTATGTTGCTCTTCATGATCCTATCACACGTGCAGGTGCAACGTTGCTATTGCCATCCTGAAACCATTGGCAATTATGTATTTATGTCCAACACCCTTGAACCTTGATACATCAAGATCTTGTTTCATCAATGTTATTTTTTGGTTTAGGTCCCACGGTAATTCTAGTGGACGTGCAATTGGTTTAACTGGTTATATACTATTAGAAGAAATATCCAAACTCATGCTACTAGTCTTGGCAAAGTTTAAACGTTTCCTCCCCACTTTAATTACTTTTGTTTCCACATATTAAACAAGAAACTAATTGAATTTTGAACTTTCCATCCTAACTCTTCTCTCTATATCTCAACCACCTCACTCCCAATTTGAAGCTTAAAAAGCAGTCAGTACCAACCTACCTTCTGGTTCAACCTCTTCCTTTATCTCATTCTTTCTGTTACACTGCAGATTCTCTAAACCACTAGCTCTTCTCATCCATCATCATCAGCATTCAACAAGAGATGAAAGGCATAGACATCTTCTGTGCATCACAGGCCTCAACAGCCATATGTCTTAGCATGGATCAACCCTCTTCTTCATCTTCCATTTCCATTTCCAACACTGCTCAATTCGGTGGCAGAGCAATTGACCGCCACAACCCCATCATCACAGATCCTAGAAGAACCCCCTCAAGAGACCTCATTTCCCCTAGCTCTTCTTCTCTGTCCCCCATTGACCCCAAATCTTTGCATGATCATCTCCAAAAGGCCAAGAAAAACTCCACTTCCAAGACAAGTGGCCAGAAGAAGAAGAATGCTTCAAAGGGTCATGATCAGAAGAAGAAAAGTGCTGCTGGAAAGTTGACTGAACACATCACTAACAATTACTCCTCAAAACCAATTGATAGCATTCTGAGGAGAAGTTGGGCTAGGCCACCGTCTGAGTTGGTCACTCCTCCTGGTTCTTCAAGATATTTGCTCGGTGAGACGCCTTCGTTTGATCGTGTGTCCTCGGTCTATGATCCTGTTTTGGCTTTAACTAATGTTGAGAAGGAGAAAGCTCAAGTTATTCATCATGATGAAACCAATCATTCATCTAAACCCTCTAGCTCAACTCTTCCAAAGACTGATTCCTCAGACCAGGTTTTTGTTTTTCTTTCTAAACAAACCTTATATATTCTTAAGTATTGATTATACTGTTTTCCAATTAGAATTCAACTATTGGAGTTTCACCTTGGTATACTTGTTTCAAAATAAAGTTGGAGTTTCACTTTAGTAATTTGCACAAGTCTTTAGTAATTCAACTATTGAGGTGGAACTCTAATTCTGTTTGGAGAACTGTACAAACTATACTTATGAAACTGCCTCTCAAGTCTCAACCACTCCTAATAGACTATATCAAATGGATAGATATATAAGCAAGTTTTTAAATTTGTGGTATTAGTATGACTAACATGTGTTTGTGGAATGATTAAGTAATAGTACTAGCATATGCATGGAACTGAAATGGATAATTGACGATGAGACAAGGCACAACTTTAGTAATATTTGCATATTATAAACTCAAATTGGGTGTGATTTGAATAAATTCTCTCGCAGGTTGTAGAATTGAGGGTTTCTCTGCACTGCAAAGGTTGTGAAGGAAAGGTTAGGAAACATCTCTCTAGAATGCGTGGTATGTCACTCTCTCCTATAATCTTCTATTTCGAACCATAAATAGAATGGTGTTGAAGATCAACATGAGGTCACACACGCAATTATTAAGATGTGCAGTCATTATTTGTAGAAATGTAGATGAAGGTAAAATCGTAATGAAAAAAAATTAATGTTTACAGGCTAAAGTAATATTTTAATTTGATGAGGGGTGAAATTACATTGATGATTTCACATAAAAATCCCGTATTTAATTATGCATATCATATTTGATCTCCATCTATTTCTAAAATATCTAGCATAAATTCACCCGATACTGAAGTTCAGATTAATTATTAACAGGACTTCGTTTCTCTAAATGAGAAGACTTTTTTTATGGACTCTTTTATTTTATTTTTCCTGTTTACATTTAACATTCAGGCCATTTTCAGTATTGTTAATTTCATGGACAGGAGTACGGTCCTTCAACATAGACTTTGCGGCAAAGAAGGTTACAGTAGTTGGTGATGTGACTCCTTTGAGCGTATTGGCAAGCATATCAAAGGTGAAGAGTGCACAATTTTGGCCAGAACATGCTTCAATAATTGGATCTGCTACCCCAGAAACAAAGAGAACAAATTTTATCTAACTGGAGAGGAAGTAGCCTATTGGTATTGTTGTACTTTTTTTTCCTGTCACCACTTCAAGGTTCGAACTCGTGAATTGGGTAGTTATTTAATTAGTGTAAATATTAGAGTGTAGGTTTGGCTTTGAAGAAATATTAGTTTTTTTCGAAGGAACCTTATTTTTGTACAAGGGTGGGTCTAATTTCTCTGGAGAAAATTTACTATATGTAAACCGACATAAGACCTGATCCTTTAAAAAACTATGAACAAGAATAATATTTAGCCATGGTGACAATTTTACAGCAAAAATTATGACACAACTATATGACTAAAGAAAATCATTAATCAATGACCTGGTTCATAGAGATGTATCTTTTTATATTAACAATAGTTGTGACATTGGTAAAAGCACGATTATATATTATTGTTAGGTATAAAATTGCTACACTACCTACGGTCAACTATTTGGTGCTTCTTTTTAGTCGACACCTGGTAAACTGTGACTTGCTTTCTAAGATACAAAAAAATTATCGTACTTTGAAAGTAGTTCATTTTCTTATATTTATTCCCATGCTTTTGCCACTATACTGCTACACTTTGTGCTTTCCAAAATCCTTAAATGTTTTTCCACCTCTTTTCTGTTGTTGGCGGTGATTAACTTTTTACCTCCAATCTGTAGGGATGTGTTTGGGTCTTGCCTATATGCAGGTTATTAAGAATCTTGTCATTATCACAAACGGATGTGATACCTTTGGCACTTATATTTAAAGCTTCTAGTTTTGTAATATCATTGAAAAAGAATTTAGCACTTTATACCTGCCTTTTAGCACCAAATGCCATGGAATTTGCAATGAATAAAATATCACCTCCACAAAGTAATTGGTTTATATTTTCTTGGATGCATTTTTTATTTATTTTATAACCGCCCATCTTTTTACCAATTTGAAGCCTTTATGCCAAAGGCCAAACTTCTGCTGGCTAAAACAGGGATGGAGTAGAGCATATATTCACCAAAAATCAAGAATAAAAACATTACACTGACACGATATACCCCTTTAAAGAGTTGTTTAAAACATAGTTACATGTGCTTTTTTTTAGAAGTTACATGTATGCCAAACACATAGTAGATGCTAATTTTTTAATTGTTTGAAACATATTAAACACTATATGCCCCTTTTATACTTTAAAAAAGGAATTTATGTACAATCTGAAGAAATATCACGATGGAGTAGTGTAATTTACTTTTAAAATGTTTGTACTTCATGCCGAAGGTCATTGACAATTGACAGGAAAATAAATACACTTCCGGTTTTATGCCCTTCTCATGCCTAATACAGCTAAAAAGTTCATAATCCATGTTTTCCAAACCAAGAGAGACTTTGCATTATCTGATGTATGATCTAGTACAACTCAGATGTCTGTAATAAGGGTGTTCTGGAGTCACAATTGGGCCTATGTTAAGGCCCAATTAGTTACGATATGTTAATTAAGATTCAACGAATGTGGACTGAGACTCAGTCCATTCAGGTAGTTACTAACGTGCAGGTGGAGGCCGGAAATATAGGAAACCACTCGTGCACGATGCAGTTAGCCAACGGTCAGGTACTATGCCTATAAATACATAATGCTCGTTGGTGAAAGGTACACATTCACTCTAGCTCTTTCTTTCAATTACACTGAGCACACACCCCACTCCCAATTTCGTGTATCTCAGTGATCTCCTGCTTCAAGGTATCATCCCCTATTGATATCCTTGGATTTACAGAGTTAGAGTGATCAAACAGCAATCATATAGCACTTTCGTGCTACACATTTGTGTTCTACAAATCATACAGAACAAAGGGTTTCCAAGCCCATGGACTCTGTTTTATCTAACCCAATAAAACTTAAATTCCAAAACCTAGCATTTCAAAATTGTGCCTCGTAGATCTCTAAAACCCCTGAATTAATCCACTTCTGTGCAAATACAAGAGAAGAAGAGAGCATATCTTAGTAGTCCCCCCAAAATTTGTGATATAATTGTTTGATCTTTCATTTCATTTCTAATTTGCATAAAAGTATTTTTGTTACATTATAAGTCCTGCTCTCCAACCTAGTCCCATTCTCGTCCCCAATCTCCGACGGAAATAAAATTTTGTGCACATCCTCATCTCTGTTAGAGGTAAGGTATATCCACCCCATGCCCTCCCACTAAACATTATTAACATTTCAATCAAATTGTAATTTTTACATTTGCCTTTTCTCTTTTAACGGGGGACTTGGAATATATTATCAACATTTATCTTTTACTTAAACAATAACAATACATGGAGGTGATTGGCTGCTAAAAAGTAATCCTGATTTGCGCGTCTTCCGGCACAAAGGGTCCATTTTAGTAAATAAATTGTCTAACAACTCTCATAATATTAGAAACATACTGCTTTACCTTAACTCAACTAATAGAGAATAATGAGTACACTCGGATTTACAGCATGACTTTGAGCCTTGCCAGTAATTTACTATGCCACTAGAAAAGTGACCAAGTCACACTGAAGCACACCAATTCTGTAACACTTCTGATCAAACATCCAACTCAGGTTATATTACTAGCTCCAAGAACAACCAGTCCGATCCAAATTTTACAATTTTACATCACTGTTTAAAATCATATGCAGCAAAACAATCTCATAAGCAAACTCAGGAACACAAAATGACATCATTTAATCCATTTCTGCTAAAAGTAATATATGAGCTTCTCGCAAGCTTCAAATAGATGGCCGATGTCATTAAAGATATGAAATCAAGGGGAAAAATATAAAAAGAAAAGACAAGAAAAATAATTATCATGTAGAATAGGCAATAACTGCTCACAAGGCTAGGAGACATAATAATATCAGTGGACGGATAAGCTTAAATCCAAAAGGTGCGATATAAAGAATGAAAATTAGCTTAGAACTGTTTAATAAAAAAAAATTACAGGAACAAATGAGGGTTAAATGAAAATTGTGTAAACAAGAGATGCGCATTCTGATCAGAGAGAGCATACAAAACTCATCGAAAAATCTCGTATTTGCAGACGTATGTAAACAACTCATCATGTCAGAATACATGCATCTCAACATTTAAACAGAAGGACAGAACAGTTTCATCCAAACCAGAAGAAAATCTCAAAATGAAAATCAAAGGGAAAATAATCGAAACAAAAAGCAAATAGTCCAATCTAAGAAACAAATTAAACATATGACATCAGATAATAAGCGGAGTTGAAGTCCACACGGTAATTTCGGTGTGTAGGATAAGATTCTTTTCATCATTTGCCAAAACTGTGAAGGGAGTATTAAGATGATGGATATGTCAAAAAGAAGCTCAAACTTTTGATTAAAAAAATAAGAGTTAACCGGCATAAATCGTGGCGCTCTTGATAGATGGCTCAAAAACCCTAATCTCTCTATAGAAGAAAGGCTCAAAACCCTAATCAGTGACAGTGTGATGCGGAAGAAGACGCGGTGATTCGTATTTATACCTCTAAATGGGCAGCGAAGTTCTTTAATATTTTTGCTTCTAGAATGTTCGAAGCCTACAAGAGGAAGTAACGTCTTATAATTAGATGGGCTTGAAGCCCTAATTGCTGTTAGTCCAATCAGACCCAATGTGGTGCTCTTATTTTGAACTGGACTGAGTTTTGGCCCCCCAAAAAAAGCTTTACCGTTTTTCAATTTAATAATTGGTACATAATTACTAAATAGAGATTTAATATTACAATATATATTTTCCTAAATAAAAAATATGAAATAGTCACCGGCTAACAACAAAGAAAAAAGTTTTTTTTTTTTTTTTAAAGAATGATAGGCTACAATACAAGGAAAGGATACATGGTTAGATTAATGGCGCACTATACACTTGATTATGAGGGTGATGCAAGACAGCGAGACCATCAGGGACTGGGTGGTTCTCAATCGACTACCAGCTTTCAAAATCACCTTTTGGCCACCCTAGGGATAAGGTGGCTGAGGACCATTGGGACAGTGCCATTGTTCGATTTGAAGAGAATAAATCCCTATTTTTGTGTATGACTTGTTGAATAAAGAGCCTCCTTTTCACCGGAAATAAACAACAAAAAAGACTGCACAAATCATTATTCTTTACATTTTCATTTGCTATATGGCAGTGTTCAGAGAGGTAAAACCAACTCAAGAATATGCTCCCATTAACTATGTTCCTACTTCCTAAGAAATAAGAGTCACCTAGTTTTTACAATTGACAGCAGTCGAGGCCTAACAACCTTTACCCGAATGTTTTAATGTAGACATATTAAATGCAACATTGAAAGTCACCATAACACGGGTTCCTCCATTTACTGTAGAATGATTCATGTGCAGATGTGCTCATTTTTGTCCGAAGCAAAAATGACATCATTTTATTCATCTTGTGAAATTGCCACTTTACTGCTTGATTTATGAATTATGCAACATCATAGAACAAATACGTTCAGGTGCAAAATGCCTATGTAACGGCTATCTCTGCCACCAGATCATCTAGTAGCAAGCTCTCAACTTCCCTACCTATTCCATCAATGTCATCTCTTAAGCTCAACCACTGCAATTCGCTACCCAGCACATTTCCCATTGCGGTATACTTTGCTTTTCCTTGGCTCCCCAGCATCATGTTAAGACAGTCATGGAGTCCATTTTTAATCAATTTAGAACAAAGATTTAAGGCTGTAGTAGAGCTTACCCATGGTTGTACACTCCTCAATTGCTCGTATATACTGATAATTCCCGAATTTATACGATCAAAAAGCAATCTCCTTTCAGACCTTGGACAATTAGTCCAATCAGAGTACCTCTTTTCAAGTTCATCAAACACTGAAAGACTAACAGGGTGTTCTCTAGAATCCCAAACTTCCAAAAATGCATCAGGTTGAGCTCTATCAATACCAGATTCATACAAGACATCAATCGTGTAGGAAGACTCCCAGCTATCTCTAGTCTGATGCAATCCACTGTCTTCTGAAATTCCAGTAGATGCCTCCATACCATCTTCATCACTTTGAATTAGCACGGGTTCTTCCACAAAATCTTCAGATTCCAGCTTCAGCAACTGGAGTTGCATTCGAAGCCCTGAATACAAGCAACAAACATGAAACCAAGGAATCGAAAAATAGGCAAAACGCTTCAGAGACAAATATGTTTAGGAGGATGTCAATCAATCATGAATCGTTTCTTCTGTTATAAGCTCAACAAGGTAATTGACAAAAGCTTCAAAGCAAAGCATGGTTGAAAGTGTGAGGGACAAATTCATTCGTGTTGGCCATTTATCATTTCTAACCCATATGACATTTTAATTCAAATAATGTATAACATGAAATAAGGCAATAATGATGTCAGACCAGTGTCTCGCCGAAGATCTATTATTTAATAGCAGCTATCAAGTCAAAATGCATCAAGAATACCGGTGAACCATCAAATCCAATTTTAATTAGCTAAATGATAAATTTATTAGGAGTTAAAAGGAAGCCAATGCCATCACATTGAAAATAAATAAATAATCACAAAAAATCTTCTTATTTATTTTTATACAACATGCAATGCTAAAGAATAAGATCACAAAGGAACCCTAAATGCATGAAAAAATACAATTGTCAAGTGCAATGCAAATCACAAAGGAAAAACACAAAAAAAACATCGTTTCAGTTAATTGTTCAATCAGCTACGGTAGTGTGACTCAATCAATGTGTGCTAATCCAAATGTCTTCTTGATTACATTACAGATGAAGCGAACATGCTGTTGAACCTTTATAGTTAACTATTTCTGTTGTTACTATGGAAAATGTGTGCAAACACCCGGCAACTAAGATCAAAGAACTAAAAAGGAATAAATCGAGAACTATACAAAGGATGGAAGAAGGAGACTAAACACTGCATTATAGAGCAATCCAAATAAATGTCTAAGGCAGTTTACCTTGTATGTCAACATTGAGACTTTCAAAATAATCGAAACAAGGTGACAGATCATCTGTAAAAGAAGGTTCTAGCACTGAGACTGGACTGGGTTGATCTGCATCTTTACAGCATGCAGATTCAAGTCCAGATATAGGTGGTTGCAAGGGGTCATAATTTCTACTGGAAGACCCAACTGATAACTCCTGAAATATTTCAATTTTCAACATGTCAAGTAAGAAGAGTAAACATACTTAATGGACTTTCAAAGTTTGTTTACCAATTACAGGCTAGTAAATTGGACTTGTTGAGACAAAAGCACCATCCTATCACATCAGACTATATGTCTCAGATGTTTACCCACTAGACTACTACAACATCTAATCAATTGGGCAAAGATAAATAGTTTCTAAATAAATATAGATGTTTTAAACAGAGTTATGCATTTCTTTTAAGCATCAATAGTGTATAGCAATGAAAATCTACAAAAAAAATATGTGATTCTATATGAATGGCAGATGGAAGAATTAAGAAAAGAAACGAAAGGAATTTTCCACAAATACACATAGTGAAGGATTAACCAAATAGAACATCTTTAGTGGTAGATCCCAAATGGGATCTTAGATCACTTTTTGGTGAACCTCATAGTGCTATGTAAGATTGAAGATCTCTTTCATTTTTTTCTTTAGTGGTAGATCTCATTTTGAGATCTTAGGGAGAGAGAGGAACAAAAATTATCTTTTTTGAACACTGTGTAGATCTTTATGGTTCTTCTACAATAACTCATTCTTCATACTGGAGATCTGCTCACCTCTTTTATTGGAAAATCCAGTGAAGACTAGATCTTGAACTCAAGATTCTTGTTTAAGATTTAGTACTAAAAATTCTCTAAAGATTTATACTTTAATGTAAACTAGCATCTCATGTGATCCAAACCTGTTTTCAGCTATGTACATATATAATTTATTGTCAATTAAAAAATGAGGTTTTTAGTTAATGAGATTTTGATAACAACCTTGGGAGAATCACACTACAAGAACCTTGGGATAATCCCATGCTCCCATTGTTGGACTCAAGTCCCATACCTTGCAATTGGATCCAAACAGATTTGTCCAATTTTATTAATAATCCGAGACAAGTGAATTAATTGGGTACTTGATTTAATGCGAACAACATCAATATCAACTTAGACGAGCCAGTTCGTTGTTTTACTGTTTACTGTGTGTGGATCTGCTCAGTAAAATGACGATGATTATGGCATTCATATAAGTCAATAAGCATATAATCAGAATACCAATGAGAATGCTAAAAACTTGATCAGCTGCATTAAATTGTCTTTGTTAATAGCATTAGCGTCACCTTTGAGTAAAATAAAATAACTCGGGATTAGGAAGCACCTTAATAGAAGATTCAGATGAACCAACTGCATTTTCATCGGCCACACCAACAACTTCTTCAGTAACTGCACTTGTATCTCTGAGGATCTCAGCTAATGATTCAGTGGTCAACACTTCTTGCTTGGGCAAATTCTCTTCAAGATTAATCTTCACTTTATTTTGAATTGTATTTAAGTATGGGGAACACTTCTTGTGACCAGATTTTGACCTTTTGGCATTCGTACACGGTCTCTTATCAAGACGCTTCACTACTTTTTTCTTTTCCTGTTCACTAGATTCCTTTGGCATCATAAATCGATCATCACAAAGTGCTTCAAGGCGCAAGATTGTTCTGGGACTTCCAAAGGTAGTAGATGAAGCAGGAAGAGATTTAGACCTTGGTAAACTTCCAATGTATCCATCCTTCCAACCATCCTTACTGCTAACACCCAATGGTTCGACCCACTCAGCAGGTTTACCATTGCTAGATATTTTATCGTGTGAACCTTCCCCACAAGAGATGCTGTCAAATTTAGATGCCGTCATTTCCTTGTTAGGGATAGCAAGCATTTCAGCCAGTGTGCCACTCCTGGAGATGGAATTGCCTTGTTGAGTCTTCAGCGACATTTTCCAACTCTCTGATAATCTCTTCTTTGCCTCTCTACTCACAAATGATTCACTAAAACAAGATGATGGACTAATAGTATTACATATTTCAAATGACTTTTCCGAGGTTGCAGGTGTCAGTGTCACCTCTGATTTATCAGGAGATTGATTCCCAGAAAGACTACATGAGCTATCATCCCAAGTATATTCTCTAAATCTAGAGGATGAAAATATCATGGAGCCAATATTCAAACTATTTTTCATTTGGCTTGTGATTTCCTTTGCAATTTCTCTTGATTTCAAAGAATTTTGCTTTGAATGCCAGGCATTAGCAGTCAAATTTTTCCTTTGATTCAGACCAGTGTCCCTAAATCTGATGTCTGAAAATTCAGCATGCTTTCCACATTGAGACAGGAAAGCATGTGGAGAACAACGTGATGAACCAATTTTGGTAGGACTTTGGACTTTTTCAAGATTGGGTTTTAGTACAACAATCCTTGTTGGGACTGCATCGGGCACATTTTTTCCCTTAAACTGATTCCTTAATGATTTGGGTGAACTGTGAATAGCATGTCTTCTGACAAAATGACAAGAATAACCTTCATCATGCTTCTGGTTAGATCTATTGTAATTCAACCATTTCATCTTCTTATCTGGCTTCCGGCTGAAGTCATTGTGTTGACAGTTCACTATGTTTGATGATTTTGTACCTTCAACGTGACCAAAATGTGATTGGGAAGGGGCAGCTTGCAGATCATCTAGATGCCTTTTAAACAAAGAATCTGGCCTCTTAAAGTATTTTTGCAGAAGATCATGGTTAGAGTCTAGAATCTCAAGTGTATCATGGGAATCCTGCGAAGATTGTAAATCCTGATAAGTTGCTCGGCGTTTGGCATCCATGAACTTCTGTTCAACAAATGACATTTCAGCATCGGATATCTTCAACCCTACGGATCCTTGCAACGAATACCTACAGCTCTCTATCTTTGGGATCTCTGAGACCTCAAACACATCCTTAAACTCTTGCTGATGCTTTGAGCTTCTCCTAGACAATCGACCGCCAGATAATGTACCACTGGTTCGAGTTTTTGCCGCCTGTCTTGTCCCTTTTATAGTGTTTTCTGGCACACCCTTATGATGCTTATATGTAGGCAACTGCAATGGAAGCCCATCAAGACCCATTAATTTACCTATGACACCAGGACCTCTTCTTTTGGGTTCAGTTTCTTGGGACAGTTCTTCTGCTAATAACTTCTTCATGGGAGTTCCAAACGATTGTTTTGAAGATCTCCACCCTAATTGAAATGAATTCTGCATAAATCAATGCATTTGCTCACGACAATCAGTTTCTTTCTTTCTTCTTTATTAGACAACGGACCCCCACACATGTATATAACGCATACGTAATGCAATGTGTTAATGTGAATATAATAATACATTCAATTAAGAAAATCTAGTTCCTGATTCTGAAATGCAACGAAGTATATCGTGGCCAAGTGCCTAGAGACGAAATCAGAAAGGAAAAAAATAAAAAATAAAAACTCACTGAATCTTCATCTGCAACTCCATCACCGCACGAACTTGAATCAGAAGGAAAACTCTGAAGTTTTCTATGTCTATGAACCTGCTTGCTTCCTGAAAATGAATTCAACAAGATTAGAGTGAAAGATTTAGGTGCGGGCTTAATTAATTAATAAGTGATTGCTGAAATTGTTGTTGGAGACACACACTGCTGCTCACAATCTTTGGTAAAAGTAGTAATTGAAAGAGTGTGAGAAGAAGATCCTCATGCGCAATTACGCACGCATGAGAAAAAGAGAAGACAAAAAACACTTTGGAAAATGATCAAAGGACAAAAAAATACAAGACATGATAACACTAGAAATTCATGATGGAATGAAAACAACATTATTATACATATAGCACTATAATCAAAAGCTAGAAAGCAGTTCAAAAGCGCATTTACAAAGAAAAAAATAGAGAGTAAGCAAGGACTTTATCCACTACCTTTAGGTCTCTGCATTTGAAAACACTAATTAGTCCAAAAATGTAGCTGAAGTGAAGTTGCAAATCGGTTCAAGAAGCGGGAAAGTCGGAGAGAGAGAGACAGCAATGTATGATAATAGTGGTGAAAGAAGCGTGGAATGGAAGTAAATGGAGATTGAGAATATTATCGGGAAGGTTCAAAGAGAATGAGACCACGAAATCCTAAGATGTGTGTTGTTCAGAAAACCGAAAGAAAGAAGAAAAAAAAAGGCGCGAGTGAGCACAGTGGAAAGAAGAATGAAAAATAACAACCGAAAATGCACAGATCTTGAATTGTGAGAGGTGATTGATTTTAGTTGGTTCGCAAAAACTGAAACTGTGTGTAGGGTAAAAACGTGAAGAGAGAGAAATGTGATGGGATGAGAATGAGATAGTCAATACAATAGTGTTCATTTTTTAACTTTCAAATTCCGATACACTGACACCGGAGGCCTCACCCTCTGCGCGGGGAACCAGTACTGTAGGAGTGTGATGCTCCGTCCATGCTACTCGACACGTGGTGAATTTCTGTGGTGCCACTTGGTACTCACAGCTTTCAGATGTGGCCAGTGCTTGTTCTTCCTCTGCTTGGTAAATTTTGGGATGATTTTAACAGTGCTCAACACTCAACTCATCGGAATCAGGGTCAACTTAGATAAATCGCAAGAGGTGCAAAAAATGTCCCTCCATTTTTATTTTAGTTTCAATATATTTTTCGTGTTTAGTTTCTTTATATATACACTTGCATAGATGAAGAATACCCACACAATATTTGTGTGTATACTACAGGATCCATTTCAAATTATGCAAGCCAACATTTTAATAGTAGTAATATCTATATCTAAGACAAAATCTAGTAAAATGCGTCAAAAC
This sequence comes from Glycine tomentella, assembly GCA_007407185.1. NCBI lineage: Eukaryota > Viridiplantae > Streptophyta > Magnoliopsida > Fabales > Fabaceae > Glycine > Glycine tomentella. The sequence continues at coordinate 1,030,569 of PYAF01001472.1, forward strand.
ATTTTAATCTTTTTTCAATTCTGCTTACTGTATATGCTGTCTTCATTTATTATAACAATCTTTGTTTGTAAGAAAATACACTATCATAAAAATATTTTTCCCAAATGAATACCTTATTTTACACGTGCTTAAAATTGGTTGTAAATGTACTCTTCTTCTTTCTAGATACATGTTACTAATGCATTCACGTACTTTAAATAGTTTAAGAAATACGATTATACGGCTTTATTACTTTCATCAAATTTAAGCCAACATTGTTAGGCATAAGTCAAAGTTGCATCACACACAAGGGATTAATTAACCTATAGTTCAAGAGATATGGGTTCAAATACTTATGATGATATTAATGTGATGTAATTGTTGGGAGTTGATTTTTTAAGCATAATACCGGTTTTTTTTTTTTCCTCCCATCCAAGTGCTTGTCAGTTGTCACTTCAGCTCTATCAAAAACCGTTTTTTAGGCTGCTTTAAGGAATTGGATAAAATTTATTGTGTGTAGCACCCTTGGCATTTATCAAAACATAAACAAACAAGATAATGATGGTGACTACAAAATTGACTATGAAATGCATGTCTCGAAGCAAAAGAATCTTGAATTTTAAAAGCATTACTGAGCTTATAGTCACGGATCTGGTGCCAATCTCATGGGTTTTGTTTTATTGTGCTGTGTGTTGTGAAGTTGAGGTACTCATTTGTTTTTGTTTTCGGGAGGTAGCTCGAGTCGTCATTCGTCGTAGGGGTTGGTGTCCGTTCCACGACGCTTTAGCTATGCAAAATGTCTTTAGAGTCTTTAGAGCTTTTCATTGTTTTTTTCACCTTTTTTATCCAAGCATGTAAATTTTGCACCCACACCACACAAGAAAATGTAACAACCATAAGTTTTGATTTTGTTAGTACAGGTGTCACATTAAATTTTCTTACTTACATGTTTGACCAGAAATTAAATATAAAAAAATAAGTACATATATGGCCACGAATAATAATGATGATCGATGTGGCAAGGTACATGCTATAGGTCCTTGAGAATTTTAATTTTGAGTCATATTGTCACAAAAAGGTTTACACACTCTTGCATATATAGCCTCGACCGCATTGGACAGCCAAGAGCCACACAGGTACTATGGTGATGTGCTTACGAAGCAAACCATAATAATTGTAAAATTTATTAGGACAGACATGCCATTTTACTTGATCACCGGGCAACTCATAAGAGACATTGCCTCTCCACAATGTCATTGACGGTCAAAGACACGCCATAATTGTGTGCATATATTAATTGCTTAATTCAAATGCAATTATTTACTTAAGTTCCTCCCACAATGTAAAGATAAAGTTTTAAATGTGCAAGAATCTATGGCTTATGAGTGTTATTGACCTTAACAGTTTTACATCAAGGTCTATATGTGTGCGTAATGTTGGAAGAAGAAGAAACTACAAGGAGATAGGGAGCATGTAGACGTAATGATCGATGAATATTTGAATTGTACACAGGCAAGTCAAAAAGGCAAACAACGAGCTCGGCACCAAGTGCATGCCTCTTTTACTTTTTTTTCCTCTTCATTTAGTGTACTTTTAATTGAGTGATTGGGGAATCGGTAAATATTGTGATCACATTATTATATGATAAAGCGAAACTACAAGAAATAGGACTGTTTGATTTAGCGTCTAATGGCATTTGATCCACGTCAAGATGTTGTGTTTTTTATATTTTGATGTGAAAATATCTATAAAAAAATGTCTTAAACGCGTAAGTAAACACGCATAATGCATACATTCACAATTTATATTGAAAATAAAAAACCAGTCATGACTTTATTTCATAATAAATCAAGTTTTTCAAATTGTTAAAAGTCAACAATTCAATTGTTGTAGTTTTAAATTTCTAAATAAAAGCTTCAGCTAAAGAGGCAGGAATGATTAGACAAACTATATCAGGACAACTTAAATTGTTTGTTGAAAACGTAATTAATAGACTAATATTACCAGCACCGCTTACAAAGTGGTGGTTAACAGATCATGTCGTGGCCTATGTTTTAATAAAAAATATGTAACTGAAATCAATTTAAACACAATTTTTTTGTTGAATTAAGAAATAAATTGTTTGTTTAAATTAATTTAAACACACAATTTTATCATTTGAATTATTTAAAATTATTTATTTCAAAATCACTTTGAACAAATTTATAATAATTGAATAGATAATACTCCACGTTGCTTCAGAAATTCATATTTTATGGTTTCTCTGGTTTCAGTGTCGTCCCTATGGATCCACAGGAAAAGACATCATAACAAAAGATCATTGTCTATCCCCAACATCTAGAGTTATCATTTTTTTTTCTTAATTAAAGTTATATGTAGGTCCAAACAATTATGACTTTTGAACGGGGTAATAACCTTTTGACGAAGAATATGATGTAAATTGGTCGGTACTGCAATTAAACTTGGACATTTGCTCATGAGTCACGACACTGAATCAACAATATTATAAACTTTTTTTAATGAGAAACCTGAGACTATGATACACATTTGAGATGGGTCAATTAGGAGCTGGGACACCATAGAGCTATGTTAACTATGTTAATCAGCTCCATAATACTAGAACAAATTTTGAAATGTAATGTTGTGAGATGCACATTAATTAAGTTAATTCCATATACCGAAACTCACTTTGTAGAAAGTACTCCATCCAGCCGCAATTCCACATTCTATCTCTTTGGGAAGTGTGATAGGTTTGAGTCTATTTGCATGGGTAGCTTCATCTGTTATCTCTCTTTGTTTATCCTTTAGGACCATTATTTTTATCCGTTGTCGCTGTGACTTTGCCATTGTCTACCCATTATTGCCAGCTTTTCATATATAAACCTTCTAGAAAGGGAAGGAGTTTTAAGTGCTTTCAAATTCAAATTATTGCAAATGCAAGAAGTTGCTCTACTCGAGAATAAGAATGGTATCATGAGCAATTTTTTTAGAGTTACATACTTACATTATTCCCATTGATTTCAACAAAGTGCAATTGTCATTTTATGCAAGTAGTTTCATATAATTATGAACACAAAAAACCGTTTTTTGTATGTCTGTATGTAGGAAGCTACAGTTTTTTATGCCTTTTCTTTTTTAAATAGTGACATAATGAATGGTATATGCTTCAAAAAGTGTTAAATATGTTTTTAATCACTATGCAAGAATATATTTACCTTTAATCCCTAAAAATTCATTGTCGTAAGAAGGGGAAGGATGACAGTGGTGGTTGAAGAGGGAGGAAAGAAAGGCGGGTGTAAGTTGTGACTAGAGAAAAAGGTAAATTGTGATACTGAGGGGGAAAGAAGGCAATAGAACTCTCACAATGGAGAGAAAAGGATCCACGTAAACTTTAACCAAAGTTTTGAATTTGAATTTAGTGTATGTCCTGATCGTCCTGGATGAGAGGGTTAAGGCGTTAAGCCCACTATGTTCACATTTTTTTTTCTAGTTCAGATTTTTCAAAAGCTAAAACAAATACTTTTAAAAAAATAAAGGTAACTTTTTCGATCAGATCAAGCCAAGATGGGTCAAAACACATTCAGGCTGTTAAAATTTCTCAACATAACCACAAGTTGAAATATATATTTCAGACCATTTGTGTCCGACCCATCAAACTATACCCATTTTCACACTCTGCCCCTCCATATTTTACTTAATGCACCTCATAGCATTACGCATTACGGAAAGCCACAGGAAGCAAAATACGGAGGTGCAGGAAGCAGCAGTCTGACATTCGTAATGGCATCATTGGTTAACCTCCAATTCCACGGGTCAACACATAAAATTATACCTATTTAACACTCCTACAGGCTACAGGTAACATTGGGACTTTCGAGATTCCATGATGTTCATCCTCTCATCGCAACCCTCATGAGCAAGGTTTGTGAAAGGCGCAGTACTAAACCACATTATAAACTATGAAAACAAAATAAATCATAACCACGTATACTTAAGACAAAACATGCATTTGAAAACAACTAATCTAATTGAACAGATGCGGAGAGGACCAAGACGTGAGCTAACATGATAAAGCTTGAATTGGTAATCTGATGGCTATTATACTCGTGAAAAGTTGTCAAGTATTTATTTTGACAATGATATGCTCAAAAATCTATTAAATATTAACTGACCACAAGTGGCAAATTAATACCCATGAAAAAAAACAAGGATATCAGAATAATATCATGATTGCATAAAAGGTAATGATATTTGCAGAAACTTAGATTCAACCTGTAAATACTCCCATTCAAGCCACTTGGCCCTAGTAAAACCTTTTTTCCTAATACTTCAGGTATCAGTATGTGCCGTGCCAATATCTTTTCCGTGTACAATATGGTATAAAAGCCATTTTTAGGCAATGGGCCTACATCAATTTAGAAAAGACCTGGTAATTGGGTAACTAAGTTAACAGTCGTTGTGAAACTATAAGTTCCCCCTATGACCGTAATATAATGCATACAAACACCTCAAGAGCTTGTTCGGAAACTCATCAGAAAGTAAGAATCACGTCAATTTGACCCAATAACATGAAACTATAACTATTTGATTATGATTAAACGTGGAAAATCACATTGACAACAAGCAAATAATAACCCTATAATATACATTTTTCTCTCTTTTTTATTCCTCCTTTTTTTTAAGGGAGAGTAAAGGTTTGCACAATCAATTCAACCTGAATTCACTAAAGTGCTAATCATGAAATTCTGAAAATTCTTGAATATATTTGCTTTCAATACTATTTCTCTACCCCGTCCCCCTGGCTCCCAAAAAAAATCCCATCATCTAAAAGTAAATGTGAACTCTTGTCATCATCTCCTTTTAGAGATCTCCAGCAAAATAAACCACAATTGCCACCCTTTTACTAGTACTGGTAAATTCAGTGGGAGCTAATTAATCTAAGCTGACTAAACACACCAGTGAGATCAACAATCAGAAAAGGAAGCATCAAGATAGGATAGGTTTGCAAATATTAGGAAGGTGCCATGTCACACATCAGTTATTTTGTTCCAAAAAAAAGGGTTAACTGCACAGACATGAATCCATCCCTGCTAGCTAAACAAAACTCAGTAGGCTACACTCAGATTTCTGTGGCACCAACTAAACAAGCAATGTTGGCTATATTTAGGTCATTTTCTGATGAGTCTAACATCTAAAACTCAACACAGAAAACAAAATGGCCATACTCCAAAATATTATCCGAGTATAATTCGAAGAAAAAGCAAAATGGCCATACTCCAAAATATTAGGACTGGAATTAAGTATTATGAACCACAGCAGTTCATGGCCTTCTAATACCCTATGAAATTTAACAAGATCCCTTTGACCTCACCACAGAAAGATACTATCAAATCCATCATCCATAGCTTAGCCAGCAAAGCCAAACTAGAGTGACAAACTAGAATGAGCAAAATGTGATGCAACCCAATTGCTGTAATCCCATATCACCATATCAAATAAGATTCTCCAACAACTACTAAATGCGATTGCTTATCGATTAACAACCATAAATACTTCTGTTCCAAAATATGTCTATTTTATTGTCCAACAAAATACTACCCACAATTAACAAAGACATCTAGTCTCTTTCATTTTCAAAACCTACACTGTTACTAAGGAAAGTGTTCCATTTCATATTATTATAATCATCCTATATTACCGCCATGGCTAAAGTAATATATGTCCACTATCTAGCCTCTTCCACCACTCAAAACATAGGGCAAAGTTCCACAGCAAAGAAGCTAAAAACATAACCGAAACTACAATCCAAATCAAACATAACGCCATAAAAAATAAAACCAATGCACAAAATAGATTCTCTTTAACCCTATTATTTATATCCACCAAAAACCTAACCAACAGTAATTTCGAACCATCATTAAGAGGGAAAACTAATAATCACCTATGGCAACACCCAAATTACCCTCTGAGAGCAATCAGAGCATTTTAAGCAGAACCAAATATCAGTATAAGGAAAAGGGACAAAAACTCATTAGGACCTCTGACAATCACAAGAGTGATAACCTTTCTTAGCCCCTAGCACCAGCTCCCTCCCTCTCCAATTTCTGCGAGAAGAACTTGGTAGCGAACATGTTGTCCTCGAAATACTCCTTGTAAGGATGGTCCTTGGGAACAAGCCTGCGAAACTTATCGAATTGTTTATCAGCTTCATCTTTCTTCCTAAGGAGAGTATAAATAATACCCTGACACAAGTAAGGTCTAAAATCCCTAGGCTCTTCCTTCACTAATTCCTGATAAGTCTTGAGTGCCTCAGTGTAATCTCCTTCCATGACTTTAATCTGCGCAATCAAGAGCCTGAAGTCTCTAACATCGGAATCCTTCTTTTGCTTTTTGCACACCTCAATTACTTCTTCCACTCTCTTCAACAAACTTTTCAAGGGCTCATTGGACTGCGCAGTCGCCATGACGAGGCCGTGGAACGCTTCCACGCGGAGCGGGTCTTTCTTGAGGATTTCCTCGAACAGTTCGCGCGCGCTGGCGTGGTCGTCGTTGTAGATGTGCATATTTGCCTTCAGGAGCGGCCACTCCTGCTCCTCCGGTTCGAGCTCAATCAGACGGTCCAAAACCCCGAACGCTTCGTCCATCTTACGCGCTTTGATTTTGACCTCCATGAGCGCGTGGAGCGCGTCGGTATCGCGCGGGTTGGTGCTGAGACGTTCTTCGAGAAGCCTCTCGGCTTCCTCCTCGGTGAAGGCGGTGTCAGTTTCCGCGGCGGGGGAAGTGAGCGGGGCGGCGATGACGGCGGGCGTGTGGTGGAAGCGCATGAAGAAGAAGGCGGTGGCGGCGATGACGATGCAGGTGGTTTCGAGGAGGGGGGAGAGGAAGGAGGTTAGGGTTTGGAGGAGAGGGGGGAGGGAGGGAGTGTTTCTTGGGGTGCGAAACGCGGGGTCGTTTTGCGAGGGTGAGGAGGAGGAGGCTCTGATGGAGGGTAACCTAAACGACGACGAATGAAAATGGGGTGGCGGTAACGAGCGGAAGGAGAGGGAAGAGGACAAGGGAGTGGGAAATGGAGAAGGGTGGCGCAATTTGGGAAGAGAATCCATGGGTAAGGCCCTGGAAGAAGGAGAAGTGAGTGTGAACATTGATTTGGGTACTTACTGCAACTGCAACACACACAAAGAAGAAGAAGAAGAGAGGTAAAGGTTAAAGGTTTAACCTAAAACCCTCACTTGAATTGATTACGGACGGAAAGGGTATTGCACTATTACAGGGTAACGAACAAAACTTGCTAAGTCTTTATTTTTTTTAAAAAAATTTACTGAAATACTTTAAACAAAAAATCGTTATAAATGTTAGATGAATATAGTGCGAGGAACACGTTCTGCTTTTTGTTCATTTTTACACTAGTTTAAATTTTTGACGTGTACAGAATTTAATAACTGTATTTTTATATAATAGTAACAATCAAGATTTAATACTACTAATTGATTTACTTCAAAGGGATATAAGATTGACATGTCGTGTGTGTTCGAATTTTCCGTTAATAAAAAATTAGCATTTGTGGATCTAAAAAAATTGCTTTACTTCATTAAAAAAAAACTATTACGAGTAAGTAACATAGTATATAAAATTCACAAATATATATAATTTCAGTGCAACAATTCATTTTGCATTTAATTACTTGTTAAGATGTTGTACGCGTTATGGAATTGTAAAAGAAAAAATCGATTCATGTTGCACTACGGCAGTATTTAAATAAGATAGATTTAAAAAATATAAAGATTTTTAAGTCAAGTTTTGATGATTTTAAAAGGTACTCGTATTTCCTAAAAAAAAATACTCCTGTTTTTTATTTTTGAAATATTATTATAAAATATTTAAATTTCATGAATTTAAATTTTTATATAAGCTAGTTTAATTTTTATCATTTATAAATTTTACTTTTGATTTTTTTAAAATAATGACCTTTTATTATTGGTGGAAACTTAAAGTAGAGAAGAGAGGTGCACACGAGAAGATAAAGAAAGAGAAAATGCATCAAAATTATTTGAAATCACGAGAAGAAATAGAGAGAATGGATCAAAATTAATGGAATGCCCATAATTATAGGCAGTGGTTTTTGTGTGAGGTCGTAGAATGCTGGCAAAAAATGTAGTTGACTGTTAATGCATTTTGGCTGAGGTATCTTTTTATTAAATATTTTTAGTTCAAGATAAGATTATGAGTAACGATTTTAAGTTAAAAATATGATTTTCACCTACTTTATTGAATCTATCAATAAATAAATTATAAATATCTTTAATATTAAAGAATGAATTCTTATAGAATAATTTTTGTAATATGCATAATGTTTAAATAAGAATTTTTTTTTCTTTTCTCTAAGATTTCAAAATAAGATATATTATTAAGGAAAAAGATAAGAGAAATCTTAAATTTTAAGTGACACTATGAAATCTATTAAAAAATGATTTAAGATCCGAATTTAAAATTTTTATCACTAATGTTGGGGTGGTGGAAACAATTTATCTCTTACTCTTGAATAATAAAATCGAAGGAATAAATTGGATCTTCTAATAGATTTGGCACATCATGCTTAACCCACACTAACTAACAGGTAAGTTTTTTTCTGATTTGAAGTATGTTGTTAAGGCTGATAGGAGAAACTCTTGAGTGGAAACAACCCAATAGTGAGGCGTTAGCATAACCAATTAAACAGTGATAGCACATAAAAATTTTAAAACATAAAAAGGAAATAGAAAATAACAAAGACTCTGTTGTTAACTTGTGATCTTCTTCTATCTATCTCCAACTGAACCTCACCGCTTCCAGCCTTCCATTATCGCAGAGCTCTAGTGATCTCTTTCTTCTTTGAGGAATCCAAAATTCACGATGGAATCGGATAACTCTTTGAACATACCAGAATATCACAAAAAATGAAAGAGAAAAAATAAATAAATAAACATTTACGATTTTGTTTGAATTCTGAGAAATTTTTAAAGCGGGAATTGAAGTTTAAACGAAATACAGGTTGCAAAAAAACATTTTTGCTTCTTTTTTTCTTTTTTCATTTTACTGGAGAGTGTTCTTGTCGCCTCTAGTTCTCCGATGATCCATTTTGGCTGGTAGTGACAGAGAGCCAAAATGTGATGTAGGTGCACCCAATTGAGGACCTTTTGGTCCTATTTTCTCAAATTGGATCCGGTGAAACAGCGTACAGGATCCTTGTAGAGACTTGTCGTAGTTTGGAATCGGCGAAGAGGGGATCAGGAGTGTGCGTCGGTGCCGATGTTGTATTGGTCGTTGACTCCGGCGGCAACAAACAAGGTGAAAACAACACTCAGACTCAAAGCAACGCGTGAAATGAAGGAATTAGATTGGCAATGCATGTGTCCACAGGTAAAAGCAAATAAAATTATATTTTTAATTTTATATGTGTCATCTTATCATTAATTTGTCTAAATGTTAATTTGTCTAATGAAGTCTGTTTGGATATAAAATTAAAAGTATTTTGATAGTTATTTTACTAAAATTTTTTTTATATTTTTAATAAAAAGATTCTCAAAAACATTTATAATTTGTATTCAAAAGATCCGTATTCATATAAGTAGAAGACTAATCTTTTGGGTTGGTAGTTATATAAATTTTTTCTTCATAACTAACTTGATATATTTTTGGCAACAAGATATCGCTCATTCTTTTTTGTGATTTTGGATTGTTCAAGGTTAAGTCTGTGCCCTAAATACACTGATGCCAATTTGAACACTATGAAGATGAATGTAATGAAAGGTCATATGTATTATGCATAGTTGCATACATGTATCAAACTGTCAAGGATAAAGCACTTGTTATTCCTTACTAAATTTATTTATGATTGTGTTACATAGATATGGATTATAGTCTCAAAGGCCCATAAGGCAAATTAATAAGCAAGAACCGCAAGGAACAAATCAATACACGGCAGAATTTCTTGAACTCATAAAATAAGTTCAGTAAATAGATTACAGTCTTCCATAATCAAACTGTCAAAAATTTCCTTTCGAAATCGTGCAAATACTATTTTTCCTTTAAAAATTTCGTTTTTTCAGTTTCATTTTTACAAAAATTACGGAAGTTGCTAAACAAGTAAACATTGGTTCATTCTTAATCAATGGACTAAAATAAATAAAAAATCTTAACCAATAGACCACATGAGATTCACTGAACAAACCCAATTTTCTGTCACAATAGCCATTCCAAATTTCCAATCAATCCACCTTACCGAACTATCCAAAATTCAACCAACAGCTTTAACATTTGGTTGGATGCATACTTGAACAAAATTGGGTCGACTTGACCCAAACCCGTAACAAAGGCATTCTGATTTTGGAAGATATAACTATTATGGCAAGAGATGCTATCATTCATGCATTGGCTTAGAAAATAAAAGTCTCAATTGAACATCATTGCAATCATGACATCCATAGATAGAGCACGCACTATCATGCAAGGGAAGAATCACATTCCCTACATAAGAGACATCTCAACAGAAATGTTGTTTTTATCGTCTTACAATCTATTTGTTTGAGATTGCTGACTCTTTTCAAAGGGCAATTTGAAAACCTGCCAATTTTTTTCTTTCATATTTTCAGTGGTGTTTTTCAGTTTGCGTCGAAGAGAATTTTTAACAAACACGCGTTTAGGGGTTAGTTAGAATACAATAAGGTATGCTTCTTTGGCATAAAATACTAATTTTTCATTCATTATTATCTCACTGATACAGGCGTTGAATTACTCTAGCACGACGAAGGACACCATGTACTACTATGCCAAGGCAAGGACCGAAACAATCATTAAAGTAATTCTTCGTTTTTTCTTTCATAAGCACTTTTTAATTGTTTTCATAAGCTAGCATTTGATAACCTCATCATTTTACTGTGAACATATTTTTGCTAGCTTAATTTTAACTTTTAAGAGCATGCTTGTATTTACTTTCAAATGCCGTTCAAAGCCACACAAACACACCTTAAGTCAGGACTTGAACATTCAAATATAAATTGTTATTGAGTTAAACAGAATCAAATTTAAAAATAAACAAATAGTAGCTAGTGAATCTTCCAAAGGGATCCTATGTAAATTAAACAATATATTAAAATAGAAAAAGTGCAGTGCGTTCGGTCTTGTCCTTTCCGTTTTCTTTTCTTCAAGTTGGTATAAACTTTAATTAACTTAAAAAAAAAAGTAGCAACGGTTGGTTGCAGCTGTTTGCCACATCATTCATGATGTCTTAATTTTATTTTAAAATTGAAATAATTGTGAGATTATATAGCAATTCTTAAGACGTATTATGGCGAACTTCATTTTTTTGCGTTATTAATATATGTAAAAATGATTTTGTTAACAACTAGAACGTACCAACAAAAAAAACTTTAAGGATGACTTTAATTTTAAAATGAAAATATTCATTATATTTTAATATTTCTTATGTTATAGAAAATATTTCTTAGTTATAATCTGATTACTTTTGAATGTTTAAAATTAACTTTTAGGATTAATATCAACATTAGTTTCCTTTTAAAAAATATGTAATGGTGAGTTGTTAGAATACTTCATTAATAATAAGTTTTATTTCTCGGGTATCTGTTGATATGGTTTGTCACTAAACAACATGGTAATAGGTATAAGATCGACTCGCGGCATAAATATGACAACTAATTGTGTATCATTAAATGATTTAGATATATATGTACCTACATTATTGTTTTATTTTACCCGAACCCATTTCAAAACACAGTACAGACAAAGGAACCCTTGAAAATGCACAAATCTCTGTTTACACACAATATCATCGAGCGGACAAATATACTAGACAAAGACATTACTGCTATGCTTGGATGCACACACACTAACAAGGAAAATGAATAAAAAGAAAGTATAAATAACAAAAACAAATAAAAAAAAGCAAATATATACTCTATCTAAATTCATATATAAATAAAATTAACTATTTTTTTTAATTAAAAAAGTTAATTCATATCATTTAATTATACTAATCACGTTTAAAATATAAACTTTGTTTTTTCTAAAGTACACTCATTAGCATCTTTTCCTGCGTTTACTGTTAGTCCATTACATATGTTTATATTCTCCATTACAAATTAAACCAGATTAATCTTAAAATTTCTCGCGTTATTACACGTCCAATCCAAGCACTAATTAAAAAGTGTCCTCTAACGTCATAAAACCAACAATTTAACTAGGACAAAAAAGTTTGCTTAAAATAATTATAACATTATAATGAAACTAATTGTATGTAAACAAATATAACCATATCGTTTGTGCAATAACATAGTTGAGATAAGAATAATCGAATACTTTAAACTAAATTTAGATGAAGAATCCAAACGATGGAATATTTAATAATAAATTGTTGTTTAAATTTATATATATATACATGGAAACTAACACACATTTTTTTCTTAAAAATTATTTAGCACGACACTTGTATGCCATGTCACACTCTTCCAGTCACTGTAGAGTACTGACTTCAACTTCTACATCTTGGGACAAATCAAATAAAGCCATTTATGCCGCCCATATACATGATGATACGACGATGTTGTCCCTTGGTCCAATATGGTTTTAATGTGGTCATGTCACTATTACCCTTGGATTGGGATATTATTACATAAGCAACCATATATGTTCGTCCTCTTCTTCGTTAGTAATTTATAATTCGACGATTAACCTTGATTAATTGCGTTGCGTCTGAAACCTAAACTCGTTCTTTGGAAGAATCTGAAAACACGTTCTGGATCCTTTGCCTTGTTGTCTCTCTCTCCGAAGCTCTCTCTGCTGTGCTCCTCGTGTATGCCTCGAAGAACTCCTTGTTCTCCTTCTCTAACTCCTTCCAAACTGCTCGCATCACATGCATGCACGTGTGTCATTTACACACACACACAAATATATATATATATATATATATATATATATATATATATATATATATATAAGTTCCAGAAAGAAAAAAAAAAGAGAGAAAACAATGACAACATATTTATGGACAACATCAATTCATCACCCATCAAATATGAAGTATATATATATAGTATGTGTACATATTTTTCTAAAGTTTTGGTATTCATACGCAGATGTACACGATTATGAATACGTAATTATTTTAGTAATACATAGTGGTTGGTGGTTGTCTTCAAGCTATAATAAGCTGATTAATTAATGTGGAGCGAAGCTAAAGTGGTCATAATAACAGTGGACGAATTATATTAAATAATTTTAAAATTTTACTTTTCAAGAGCAAAAGGAGAGGGAAATCAAATGACTTTACCGGTGGAGGTAATAACCGGCTTGATATTTGCATGTTTGGAAAGAGCTTCCATGCACTCTTCTTTGCTCATGTTGAATAGGATACACTCCTCTATCAGACGGTGCACCTACACATATGTATTATGATTATAATTATATTACATGTATGCATATATACCCTTCACTTCATCAGAACTTATATATGTATGCCACCAAAAGTAAACAAAAGAAATGATTAATGGAAGATATTTAAAATTAAAAGATATATATGTTGTTTCCAGAAACAATAATATTTTGACAAATAAATAAATGAGAAAGAGAGAAAGGAGGGTTTAAAGGTCAAGCAAATTAAAACTCACCAGGCGGATATAAGCAGCAGAGGAAGAAGAGTCTTCCATGGCTATTAATTGATTCTTTTTGAGTGAAAGTGTGAGATTTAAGATTTGTATTAGGTGGGGGGTTTTCTCTACTTGTAAATTGATGATCTGATGAGTTAGTATAAGGTTATCTTATATATATATATATATATATATATATATATATATATATTCCAATAATATAATTGCAAGAGATGGAGGAGGCAAGATGCATGAATAGGAAGAAGAAGAAGAAAGGACAAGAAAAGATGACGAAAAAGCGAAAACCAAAGGATGAAAGAAAATAAAATGGTTAGATTTAGAAGGAAGGTGGTTCAACATTCTACGGGTGGATCGCATCACAATGTTAAAAAAATATTAATCTTCTCATAATAGTGAAAGAGGGCATATAGTACGTGATAGTATAATATAAGAAAAGATTAGATAAAGAGGGCACATAAACAAATGAGTACAGTGTCAGGCAGCGGTGGTGGAACCCACAGCCCCACGTGGGAGCAAAACGGGGATTGGTGGAGAAGGGATTAGGGGAGATTTTCGTTCTACATGAAGGGCACCAAACGCCGTTGTTTGCTTATTACGTGGCAATTTGGGCCATTCTTCACGTGAAGTGTGGGACCCTGGATCCTTCTGTCTTTCCAAAGTGGCACTAGTTGACACCTCAATGCATGTACCATGCTCAAATCATACATATTCAACACAACTATGGTAGAATTATTTAGAGGGCAGAGTTATTCCTTCAATCTTTCTCAGTGAAATCAATATAGAAACTTTTGATAGAGATTAGTTGGATGTTTTTTTTTCTTCCAATTTTATTTGGTAGGTCAAATCACCAATCTACTATCAAAGGAGACATCTTAAAATTATAACTTAATTTTTTATTTTTATGTTACTCGTTCTACTCCATTTTATAATAATTCATGAATATTATTCAACCAATCCAATCCAGCTAGACCCTTAATCTGATAACTAAATTAAAGTCACATTCGATTAAAAAATATTTTCTTACTTATTAATTAGTCTATTTAAATTTTAATTTTTAATCGAAGAAACATTAAATAGGAGTAGGTGACTTGATTTAGTAAAAGCATAATAAACTCGGGAGAGAAAAAAAAAAAAAAAGGTTCAGCTCCTTTCTGTATGGAATTTGCATCTGACAGGTTTCCACCATTGACCTTGAGCAAATATGGCTGGCCATATTTCGTGGAAGCAATGTCGATATGTTCAACGCATGTATGTCCAATGTCTGCTACTAATATTCGCCCTCTGGCTGCTCATCCTTGTCTTGCTCTTCAGAGAAACTATTGACTTTTTGTAAGCTGATAGCAATAAAAAAAAATATTTCATACTACATAAAAGTGAAGACTAAATAGAATGTCATTTCTCCTTTCCATGAAAAAAATTTCCCTGTTGATATAATACAAGAGAAAAGGCATGAAAATGTGAGGAGCCCTTATACATGAATTAAGCTGATATATCGTGCTAATGTCAGTCACGTTAGCTATTCTCTAGTCCCTACCACTCGATCGATTGAAAAAGTAATATTCATTAAATTAGAATATAGCAGTATCATTTTTAAGAATGATTTAATTTTCAATATATTCTCCTTAAAAAAATACTAAAGTTATTTTTAAAATTTTAAAACTAAATTTTGTTGAATTAATAGTGTGTTGTATTGGACCTACATCCTTCACAAGCACACGTACTTAGTAGACAAGGTGGAACGGTTACCAACTTGGTAATCCTCTCCATTATAAGCAGACACCATAACGAAAGAAAATAAGTTACATTCGATTTATCAAATGCACACCTCAGTCATTACAATAAAAGAAGATAAGTTACATTCAAATTATCAAATACACACCTCAGTCATTTACTGATCTTATCATCAAAGTTTTTTTTCAGATATCCCACCCTACACCGGAGAAAGAATTCGGACTATAGAAAAGATAACATTCAATAGTTCGGATGAGTGGAAAACTCAATAAAAACGTACAAATAGTATGCAAATCGCGAAAACATTGACACGCACGATCTCTCAAAGTAGATGACTTTTTTTTTTTTTTTTTAACAAAATCAAACTTATATCATTTTATTAATAACCAAATAAGCTTGATAAAATATAAAATAAATGAGCAATACAATGAGAAATATGATGCAAGACATGGAGACTAGGATAATACAACAGGATAAGTATATATCTCTCAAAGTAGATATGTAGAGTCAAGGATAAGATGTCCTCTATTGTGCCTCAAATCTTTTTAATAATAGGCAAGTTTAGTAATCAATTGAACACTCCGTTGAATAAGACGATTTGTGGATTGAATGGCTATTATTATAACATTATTTAAAAAACTTTAACGAGTAATCATTGACTAATTAAAACTCACTATGAAAAGAATGGTTATTTTATTAGTACTGCTAAAGTAGCTCGTTAACCCAATTGATTTAATGCAATAAATCGATCATAAGGATCTAGACCCAAATTTGGTCACACGGATAAATAATTTTTATGGATTTACCTCTTTCAAGGTATGTAAAAAAATTCATCTTTTATTTAAATTAAAGCATCTTATAAACTTAACTAACTTTAAATTAAATTAATGTAGTTCTTTCACTTTTGATTTTATTTCTCTCATTTTACACTAATCAAATCTTATAGAATACAGGATACTGATGACCTTTTTAAAGTACAAGATACGTTCGGATTAAAAGAATAGGCAATGATTCCCTTAAAAAATAATAACGATAACCAATGAGATCTTCCATATAATTCCTTTCCAGCAGCTTCCACAGTTTCACCTATTGAAACTGAAATTAGAATTTACGTTTCATGTGCCTTTGTTAAATTACCCATCCGTTCTGTGAGTCTCTTCTCTTGTTCTCGCAATAAATTAAAAATCATTTCAGTAAAAAAAAAAAACACAAATAATAGAAGAGAGTATTATGTTTTTAAATATATAGCATCTGATTTTTCTATTTGATAGTCAAGGAAAAGGGACAAAAGATACGGACATATGATTTCTAGCCATTGTTAGGATTTGTCTTTCCCAGTTAATGTTGACTGGTAAGCAGTAAATCAATGTAACTATCAATCTCGTGTGCTCTAATTTTTCTGTAAATTATTGAGTACTGGTTGATAGTTTCACGTTTTTTACACCATTGTACTGCAGTCACTGCCAAACCTTATACATGCTATAATTAAGTCTTAAACTTTGATTACAAACGAGACATGCATCTTCAGAATCAGAGCTTTGTTATAATCAGTGTCTGTGTTTCCCTGTTATTGTTTGAATTTGGATATTGGGTTGCATCACTTGTTATATATATTTTTGGTACATGGGAATTAAACACTTGTTATAATAAGTTTTAAAAATGGAGTTATCAATTTCATTTCTAGTTGTGGTCATTATTATTATAATTGTTATTATTATTGTTTTTTCAAATGGCCGTAAATTGTGGTTGTAACATAATCATGCAGCCATGCTCTTGGCCTTTAATAATTGCCACAAAGGGCAAAGGTCTTTGTTGATGTCATGTCATTGTAACCTAATCAGGATGAGTATTTATAGTGACCTATATAGGCTGCATGTTTTAGTTAGCAAATATTTCAAAAAAAATTACTACATCCCTTCTTAAATAAAGATTCTTCTCCTATTTAAAACAAATATGTTATTCTCCACCAATTTGTACAACAATATATTTGTGTTTATAGTGTCATTTATTACATGTTATAATAATAAAAAGAGATAAAAAAAATTAATGATAATATATTAATACTGTAAAATTACGTAATCATCCAATCATAAATTATCGTTAGTATGACTTTTAAAATAATTTTGAGTTAACAAATTTATCATATATGATAATTCATGATTAGATAATAATTAGTGTATAATTTTTTTTTAAAAAAATAATATTATATAAATTGTTTTATTTGTATCATGTCTCTTTTTCAAATTTGTTTGTTTTTTTATAAAATTCTTTTTAAGCTATCTTTTATATGAATTATTTTTTTTATCAAAATATCTTAATAAATATTATGAATTAAAAAGATAGATGTATTCTCTTTTTTATAAGGATAAGAGAAAACTAGTATATATTAATTAATTAGATAGAAAATAATTAAGTTAAAGAAAAAGAAAACGAGTCTAAATTTTTTTAAAAGAGTATTTTAAAAATTAATACAAATTGATAATAAATTTAATATTATTAACTTAATTAACTAACATTCTTGTGCAAATTACAGTTAAAAGAAATCTTATATTTAGATACAAAAGTAGTAAAACAAAATTTGTGATATAATTGATAAATGATTTCACTTCAATTTTTCTTATTGAATTTTTTTTCTTAAATAAAAATCAGTGTTTTTGATTGCACATCACTGGTTAACGATGTTTGCATTGAATGTGGCCTTCTCTGATAGGACCGATACTGCTGAAACACTTCCATATATTGAATCTATATTGTCAAAACTCCACACCTTCTATCTTTTATCAATCATGAATTAGGAAGACAACATTTGGATCCCACTTTAACCACTTCCAATTGACAATAGATTAAAAGGTTCTTCCAGTTAAAACAATTGAGTTTTTCAACAGACAGCAAAGAAGCAACAATTAATTACTCGCTCAAACACCAACAGGGAAAAGGGGGAGCCGGCAGAGGTTAAGAAAAGAAAGGAAGAAATAACAAACAATGCACATTACAAAACGAAATTCTCATTATACAGTGGAGCAAACAATCAAACGATTTCAAGTATGTGATTCTATGCAATTCATTCTCAACTGTGTTTTCTCTGCTCCCAGCCATTATGCTTGGGGTACTTATAAAGGGTAGCCATATCTTTTAGTATCTCTTGTGAAGAAGAAGGGGTGTCTCAATGCTTCCTTAGCTCTAAGCCGTTCTGAAGGGTCGTACCTTAGGAGCCCTTGCAGGAGGTCGATCAAATCGCCAGCAGAATGATCAACATGCTGCATTATGAGGTTCTGCAGGGGAATATTAGAGAAATTATAAAGGTAAGGGAATGCATTAAATATCATTTCAGGTGCTGTCATATTGATGGAACAATTAGCACAAAATAACAAGTTCATTGTTTACAACAATTAGCACAAGTTCCTTCACATGTAAAATTTGAAGCTATCACAAAATACAAGAACTTCTGGTATTCAACAACACCAGAAAATCAAGGAACTTTCCTAGTAAAATGAAATGTTAAAAGAATACTTGTAAATCTAATTCTGACATGATCACAAGGTCAAGCACTTTCACATGCATCTGATCAATCCAGCCTGTTATGCACTGATCACAAGCGATATCCACATGATTCTATTTACGAAAATAAAGAGGCCAAAAAGCATGGAGTAAGAAATGGCCATTGCAAACAATAGCAAGTAGATGGAAGAGAAATACCAACAGGTCATAGAACTGTATTCTTATAAATAATACACATGAAATAATTATGTGAATATGAAAATACAGGCAACCACAAAGTGAGCAATACCGGCAACCGTGGCAATTTCCAAACTGCTCTCATGCTTTCTCTTGAAGTTGAAGAACTATCAGGCCAACTTAATCGTGTACCTCTTTTAAAATACTTTTCAGCTCGACGACTGCAAGATCAGGTATTACATGAAAATCCAGAGAAAGGTTATAGAAAATGCATATTTCCAAATGCAAAGAGAATTCAAAAGCTTACTCGGCCCTGACCACCATATGGGGAGGTAGTGGCCCTAGAACTCTTTCCATCATGGCAAGATGTTCCAAGTTCTCATGTGTTTGGAAAAGTGCCTCTCCCTGCTCATATGCAATGAATAAGAACACTATAAAACCCTAAAAAGAAGAGTAGTATGAACTAAAATTGCTCTAGTCACTCATGAAAATCATAAACAAGTTTTTTGTTGGTAGAAGTAATGGCAATGATTACAATAACAAATGCCATAGTGACATAGTGATAGCACAGATAATGGCGCAATCCGTTCATGATATCAAAACTGCCATGTTAAAAGAACAGCACACGAACCCATGGCCCACCATTAAATGTTTAGCCTGATAATTACTTACAGAGCAAAGCTCAACCAGTATGCAGCCCACACTCCAAAGATCACAAGGATAGTTCCACCCAAGACCTACAGGAAAACAACAAACGAAAAATATAATGACTGGAACATGGGTATAATGAGCAATTGAGCATACATTTCAAGGAATGACAATTACCTAAGATAACTTCTGGTGCACGATAGTGTCTTGTTGAAACAACATAACTGTGATCCTGATGTTCAAATGATGTACTCCCAAAATCAATGAGCTTAATGGCACTTGACTTGGGTAGATTCTTGAAATAGGAGCCATCTTTTGTATTCCGTGATAGAAACTTAATTGCCACAGATGAAGAATAAGCCAACAAAAAAGAACAAATGTAAAATTCTGATCATTGAAAATTACAAGCGATAAGTGCTTCCTATGGTTGCAGGATCTTAGTCAAATATAGAACACGAATTAATTCTTGATAATCACTTTTCACCTAAGGAAAATTGCAATTGCATGGTCCAAAAGTCACTTATTTACACCCCTCAGCTAGTACTAACAGGATAGTACGAGAATAATTAAGAAGATGATACCTTATAGTCTGGCACTTTAATGAATTCTGATGAGATAAGCAGAATGTTCTCTGGCTTCAAATCAGTGTGAATCAAGCATAAATCATGCATAACTGCAGATATGAGAGACACAATAAGTGACTTGAAGGTACAATTGATCAAAATTATCTAATTATCTAAAATGTGCCAATTCAATAAAAATTTAGTTTGTTTCAAATATTTAAAGATTATATTATCCATAATTATTGAGTCATAAACTTATTATTATATGTGCGCATCTTAAACTCCCAACAGAGGAGTATCAAATACACAAAAATATATAATGTGGTAGTTGGTACAGGAAATGTCCACACACATGCTACAGACTCCAAAAGTTGTCTGCCAAACTCCCGAACAAGATCAATAGGAAAAGAACGATAGCTGTTTTTGCGGAGAAAATCATATAAGCTTGGTCCAAGCTTCTCAAATACCTGTTGAAACCATTTAAATCCATCCGCAAGTTTTTTAACTCACAGAATATTTAAGCATGACTGAATAGACATTCCTGTCGTTTAATTAAATTACAAATATCATTAAATACTTACAATACAAATATGATTACGATAGTCAAACCAATTCCGTATTTGCACACAACTGCAAAGAATGAAACCACTTATACCACAATCTCTTTTAGCATCTATAATCAATAATGAAAGACAACCAAAAAGAACCCTTACTGTGCACCATCAACATCATGTCTGGCTAGCCTCAGCAAGACTTCAATTTCAGTCCTTGCAGCCTCACGGTACTTATTTATGGAGCGAACAACTTTAATTGCCACAATTTCTTTCTTTTCATTGTCCAAACATTCCAACACTTGGCCAAAAGTTCCTGCATAAATTTTAGACAAACAAATTATGCCCAACACACTAAGAATAATAATAATAAAAAAAAACTTTTAATGTAAAAGATCTAGAAAGTGAAGAATATTGAA
Source organism: Glycine tomentella (assembly GCA_007407185.1). Classification (NCBI taxonomy): domain Eukaryota; kingdom Viridiplantae; phylum Streptophyta; class Magnoliopsida; order Fabales; family Fabaceae; genus Glycine; species Glycine tomentella. Next base: position 1,051,793 of record PYAF01001472.1, read on the forward strand.
ACAACATTGTTGAAAACCAAGCATTACCTACCTTCACCCATTTTACTGAGAATTTTGTCTGCAAGCATAACAAAGAAAACAATTTTAGAGAAGAATTGTATATGTAACATAAGCATATATAACTAATGCAGTAATGCAAACATGTCACACAAAAGCAAGCATAACAAAGAAAACAATTTTAGAGAAGAATTGTATATGTAACATAAGCATATATAACTAATGCAGTAATGCAAACATGTCACACAAACTAATCCAAATACAAACTACCCCACACATTTAGGCTATGTTTGGTTTAAAAAATTGAAAAATATTTTTGCAAATTTCAATGCACAAATGAAAAACAAATTGTTTCTTTGGGAGTAAAAGTACTTTTGAGCTTTTCCGATCCAAACATACACTTAATTGTTGGAAACACTAGTTCATACTCATGCAATGCAATCATTCAAAATGGGATGAGAGTATAACAGACATCACATTGCACCCAATAGACTTCATATGAGGATGAATCACCTACATCGAGTTGTTAAATTTTCACCAACGGCAAAAACGTAGTGACCGTCGTTATCATCAGGCCTCCACGGGGGTGATCCATTGCGCGGCATTCCCCTGTAAAACAGAGATGGATAAGCATGATTTGGAACCACTCCATTCCCAACCTCCTGCTTACAATACATCGTAGGAAGAACCTGCAACTGCAACCACTCACAGATTAACAGTCCATAAATTAAGCAAAATGTTTCCATCGCTATAAGCTACAATTTGCAAACCAAAAGGTCCAACACAACAACAAATTCATACTTTGTAACCTCATAGTGCTTATAAATCCACATAGCGTGCATGTTTCACTGTGCCTAAACCTCAATTCAATTTTCACTTTATTTTTCATAAAAAAAAAAAAAAAGTCTTATCGTTGAAATCCACAAGGTCAGCTAAGCAATGAATAATTCCGAAAACATATAATTAAGTAAAGATCGTTCGTGAAAATGCAAGGAAAAATACAAAAACTATTAAGAGAAGAAAGAAATAAAAACCTTGGGTGGAGGAAGAGGTGGTGGAGGAGGAGGCACGTGCATGTCCCATGTTAAACGTTGCTTCTTCCTTGGCCTCCTGTCCGTATTCCTGTGCGGAAACTCGATAATTCGCTGCGTCTCCATTTATATGTACATGGAGCTCTCGTCACGATGCATGGGGAATTTTTTTATTGAATTCGATGCGTCGGAGATTATGGTCGGTCCAGAAACACCGAATTGGGGGGGGGGGGGGGGGGGGGGGGGGGGGGGGGGGGGGGGGGGGGGGGGGGGGGGGGGGGGGGGGGGGATTCCGAATTTGAAACCCTAGTGTTGGATCGGATGAGATCTGAGGCTGAAACAGAGGGGTGGAGAAGGAGGAGGATGGAGAGAGAAAGAGACAGAGAAGGAGCAGAGCTTAACCGTGGTTAACCGAATGGGGAACGTTGCAAACCCATGGTTAGGAGGTGGGTCCTGCCACAATTTGTTTGTTGTTATCCCCTGCACCCGCTCCCACTCGATCCTGAGTTACACTTTTGTTTTTGTCTAATTTCAATTTTTTTTTCTTGGTCAAATCTGAGTTGGAAATGTGGCCAGTGGGTACCAGGTAGCTGGACTAATGGGTCATTTTCGTTGGGGACTACTATTGGCACCAAGGCTGGCAGCTTTTTTACTTCCAAAAATATCCTTTTTACAGAAACACAAATCCATACACTAAAATTGTGTTTTCATTGCTAATTAAGGGGATGTGAACAAAAATAAGCAACGGAAAATACGATTTCATTATACATTGTGCAATAGAATTGTGTTTCCATTGTTTTTTGAAGGGTGTGAAAAACAATGGAAACACTATTTTTTTACATAATGTACAACATAATCGTGTTTTCGTTACTTTTTAAAGGGGATGCAAAAAAAAAATGGAATCACGATTCTATTTTTCATTTTTTTCGTCCAAAACACAGAACTACACTTCGTTGTATGTTTCCCTCTTATTCTTCCTCTACGAGAACAAATTTGATGATGGTGGGGGTGTGCGAATCAAGGGAAGAAGTTGTGGCGAAGCTATGGTGTTTGGACATGGTGGTGGCTGGGTTGATGAGGGTCGCACTCTCGCAAATTTGGAGTTGGGAACAGCGCGCGACGATGGTTGCAGTGTTGTTTTCATATTTGGTGACTAAAAGTGTCACGCAATGAAAGGGGTTGCACAATGAGGTAGTGGTGTGGTGAGGGGGTCCGTTTGAGGAGATGATGGCACACGACCTTGATTCAAAGGTGATGGGTTGGATGGGTGAGAAGAAAGTCAAGGGGAAGACAATCTTTTCTCACGTTTGTAGGGACTAATAGCAATTTCCTTTTTCGTTTGGACATTATCAAATGAGTTCGATCCAAAACTAAACTTGAAGTTATGGCCCATTTGATTTGCAACCTCCCTTTTTTTACTAGACTCTTTTTTATGTAATATATTTTGAAAGGATAAATAATCACTTTGCTATTTTAAAGTGTGATTCATTGTTATTTGAGTTTTAGAAAGTACTAAAATTTCAACAAAAAAATCTCTGAAAAGTGTAATTTATATGTCACTTTAATCTTGTCGTTAAAAGAATTTTGGTGTCATTCGCTTGTGCACTAGATTGCCACATGTCGTTAAAGTTGCATTTGTTTTTTCTTGGGAAGTTTTAAATTGGTTTTGAATTTTGAGTTTGATGATTGTGAAGATAAAAGATTTGAGATTTATAAGTTTTAAAAATTTCATAAAAAAATATTGTATCAGTTAAAATTTTAGACTACTTTATTTAAATGCTTAAATACATTTTTTACCCATGTAAAAGTGATCTCGTATTAAACAAAACAATTTTTACTTTTCATACCAAAAAAAAAGAAATTCAATCTATTCTTCCTTACTCTAACAAATAAGCAAGTCAACTAATTTAATGTTTTTTCCATTTTCGTCTCTACAATTTTTTTTTGTTATAATCCTTAAGAAATGTGTTTATTTTTGTTTTTGTCCTTAAGATGCTTTAAATAGTACTTTGAATAGCAAAAAAATGTTATATAAAATACTTTTAGGATGAAAAATAAAACTATTATATTTTATAAGTACTAAAATGGAAAAAGAATTGCAAGGACAAAAATGAAGAAAAACACACTAATTTGCAGGTAAAAAAATGTATTTAAACGTTATTTATATTATATTAATTATACTAATTGCTTATAATGATAAAAAAAAAACTCATTTAAATATAGTAGCAGTTAAAATCTATCATTATTTTGAAATGAATTATTTTAAATGAAAAACACTAACAGTGTTAGCAGAAAACTGACGAAAATACTATTTTGATTTTTGAGTCCATTCGTAAACATAGAATCAAACTGAAAAAAAAAAATGCAAAAAACTAATTGAGCAAAATGATAATTTAGCCTGTATATTTCTTACCGGAGGGTTTTTCGAAGTTTTCTTCTTCAAGCAAAGCAATTTAGATAAAGTTTGCGGCCCCTTAAAAATGTGAATCAATCTTCAGGAATGAATTTTATTAATCAAGTATATTTTAGATATACCTTTAGGGAATGCCAAGTTCACTACTGCTATTTTTTTCTTCCCTTCCCGAGTAATAATGCTTATGCTCATATGTCAAGATCAAGAAGAAAAATATATATGGTTTATATGGTTTCATCAGTAAACAGCGACGTTTGCACCCATATTACTTGTTAAATATTGTCCAATAGCATGATGTCTCATCTCATGGCTCAAAACAAAGCAACGCAAAGAGACCAAAAACTTTGAAGATTTGCAGGCCTCAAAGTTTTAATGAGTAGAAAAAAAAAAGAGAAGAAAATAAGAAGGGAGCACATGCATAATTTATTTCTAACCAAGTAACCATGGTCAAAGTCATGGTCATGGTCATTACTCTCATTCAACAGTCTCATTTCTATGTACATCACATCGTTCATCTAGCAAAAGTTCAAGAGAAAGCTCAAAGCAGTGCAACTATAACCTAGGGACGCTAACTTATACATATAGTTGATTATTATCTATTATCTCACATACTATTTAAATTTAAATAATAAAAAAAAAAAAAGCAAGCCTGATTACTATGCAAAAAATGAAGTAGGGGGAGGAACAGAGCTGCAAGCCTCACGAAAGCTTTCTCTTTTTTCCAGTTAATGCATGATTGTGCATCATATTGGAATCCATATCCACATATGACACCGGTTCATTCTTTAGCGCTAACCCGAAACCGGACGCAGAAGACATCTGAGAAGGTCCATGAGAATTCCCTGGAAATGCCAAACTCAAAGAAGTTGGTATGAATCCATTTGGATTAACACTTGCCTTATCATCGGTGTTAGTAGTAGAGGAGCTATTGTCTTGTGTACCAAGCGTAAGGCCAGAGGAAGATAAAGAAGGAGGATTTTGCCACTGTGGAGCAGGTGCAACTACAAGTGTTTGAAGCAAAGGTCCAGCTTCTGTTACACTTTGCAACAATCTACCCTTTTGAGGCAAGGGTTTCCCACAAACAAGTTTATCAAACACTAGGGAAGCACCATCAACCATATTATTATTATTATCTCTTGAAGCACCTATGTCTGCTTTCATATGGTTTGGTTGCTTTGGTAAGGTCAAGTTGCTTGGTTCAGCAATTCTTGTGGAAGAATGTTTCTCATTTGGCTGGGGACTTGACAAGGACAACTCACATGGATAATTTGAGAATACTTTGGAACTTGAATTTGATACCTTGGTGCTATTCGATGATGGCTTTGTTTTGTATTGGAGGCATGCACGATGATCAACTTGTGGAACAGTACTGCTTGTCTCAGCTGGAGTAGATGCTTGGAAATTCCTTATCAATTGAAGCTGGTCTCTTGCAAAATCTCTTTCTTGGCAAACTTTCTTTAAAAGTTTATACAAGTGTTTAACTGTCTCCTCATATTTCTTTATCTTAGCATTGGCTTCCATTTTTGCTGCTATCAGTTCAAGCTTGGCACAGACAAGCCTGTGGTTAATAGCCTCATTGCTCTGTCAATACAAGAAAAAAGTTTAGTCAGTGTGAAGCTGAGAATTCAGATTACAATACATTACCAACAAGATATATACTGGAAAGTAGAAACAATAATGATTTGGAGTATTTTAACTGAAAGATTGGACCAAGATATTGCAAGCTTTGTTCAAGGTGTGAAGACTAAATGCCTTTGCCTTTTAGCATGGCTGATATATTTAATTTATAAGCCACGAGTGGTGTTAACTTTTGACTAATCAGTTTGATAGTCATGGTAAATAACAAAACGCTAAAGTTCTTTGGCAAGTGAAATATGATGGTTTTCAAAAAGTAACAAGCGTTCGACTTCTTTTGGTTAGAAGGTAAAGCGATGGTAATTCAACTTTTGAAAGGGATGTTTGTTTTTAAGTATTACCTCTTTTGACAATATTGTGAACACACGTGACTGTGTTCCCTAAACTACACCCGTCCAGTAAAATTAATTATTCGGTCGTTATCAGGGGCATCTTATTGATATGATATTATGATTAACTACCATCAAAATACAAGCTAAAGTTTCAATGCCAGGTTTGAGGAGAAAAATATGTCCAGTTCCACATTATTCAACTGTAGCCTCACTTTGCAAAACATTGTTTCAATTCTAAATTTAATTAGATGATCAATAAATCATAGATTAGCAAGCAAAAACTAGGCCAGTATTTTCAAATAGAATCTAGACTTTGATATACCCCTAACATAAAGAAGAAGAATTTATATGCAACGTCCAATAATGCAAACCAAAAATTAATAATAACTGGAACAAAATTCATTATAATGAAGTTCGTTTAGAAAGTGAATTACAGAAGAATCATTCACCTTATTCTCAGTAATCATATTTAGAAATGCGAATACGCAACCAAAAAGTGGGTTTGCTGTGTCTGAATTTGGAAAATGACTGCTACTTTTTGGGTTCAATACAAGCTGCTTCTGTGAACTCTAATAGGCAATCTCATACATAATGTCAAAATGGGTAGAGTAGTCTTCAAGACAAAATTGTGAATGATAGGATTTTGGTAAAAGAAAATATAACTCCATTTTTATATATTCTAATTCAGCATTTGTTCAGTGTATCAACCACTCCGTGATTACAGGGATGTTGTTTCCCAATTTATCATCAATATCCTCTTCTTTCATGGTTAATAATTGATTGTGATCTATTTTAGTACCTATATTTTTTTAGACATTATTTGGCAATGCATAATTATTAGGCTTTGACAGATGAACCACAGTTTTGCTGAGTGTATCTGATACTATACAACAAACATGCATTTGGTTCAACCTTCAGTTGGTTTTTGTGCGTTAACAATAAAACGTTCTGTTCCAATAAGATCCAACTGACTAACTTAATTTTGAATTGGTTCTTACATCAACCGTATTGCAGTTTAGGTTTCGGTTTTGTGACCAAATTCTTCTTTGTAACAAATGAAATGGACTCTACCTTCCTCTTGCGGTGTTACCCATTGTAGCTGGCAATTGTAACTTCAATACTTTAAATGAATGAAGTGCGCGTGTATTTTTTGGTTGCATCTTGTTTTAAAATTCGTTTACAAATTTCAGCTTGTCACAGAAAATTATTATATTTGAGGTTAAATTGAATACCAATTGCAAAATGTTTTCTTTTATGAATTGTCACATTATTAATTGATAAACATAACAACACGTGAAATGCCCAATTTATTAAATAATTTTTGGGTAGATTCTAATTTACTAAATAATGTAGCAACTTGTTATTTAGTATTTGTGTAAGAAAAAAAATTAAAACCATTCACACATTTAAATTGAAAATTTATTTAAAAGTGAATTAATAACTTTTTTAAACCATTATTCACGCGTTTAAATCAAAAATTCATTATTAAAGTGAATTAATGTCTAAAACATACACGAGTGTATTCATCTTTAAAACTTTTTAGTTAAGACTATAATATATTTTAAATAAAAATAAATATACATTTTTCTAAACCATTGTAATTAGAATTTTGGGTTTCCTAATCACTTACAAAATCTAAATTTCATAATAATAATCTTCAAACATAATTCACAATATTTTAAAATTAATCTTAATTAAAATTATAGGCTGAATTTGAATTTACCTCAAAAAAGAATGTCTCATTTAAAGGATGCCGTGGTCTTAAAAAAAAAAAAAACCGGCATTATTTCATCAGGAAATAAATAACCATTTCCAAGACACATGCTTAAACGGCCGAGATTGTGTACAGTTATCCAGAAACAGAAACCGTAGACAACTCGAATCCCTTATTAAGCAGGGGTTTCTCGGCGTGAGACCAAGTCAAACCGAGACGGTGACACTGGCAGGTGGAATTTCCGCCGCCATTCCAAGCTACAGCGATGGCCATAACCGCCACCATTTCTGTTCCCCTCACATCCCCCACTCGCCGCACTCTCGCCTCCATCAATAACCTCTCTCCCCGTTCTACCCGATCCACTTTGCCCACACCGCAACGCACTTTCAAATATCCTAATTCGCGCCTCGTCGTGTCTTCCATGAGCACCGAAACAGCCCTCAAAACCTCATCCGCCTCCTTCCTTAACCGCAAGGAGTCCGGCTTCCTCCATTTCGCCAAGTACCACGGCCTCGGAAACGACTTCGTTTTGGTGAGTCCACGTTCCGCTTCGCTTTTCCCTTATCGAATAAATAATCGCTCGCTTTTGACGCGTGATTTTTTAATAGATTGACAATAGAGACTCCTCCGAGCCCAAGATCAGTGCTGAGAAAGCTGTGCAACTGTGTGATCGGAACTTCGGCGTTGGAGCTGACGGAGTTATCTTTGTCTTGCCTGGCTTCAATGGCACTGATTATACCATGAGGATTTTTAACTCTGATGGTAGTGAGCCTGAGGTAGTTCTTCTTACGAATTGTTATTCCTGCATGGTTTTGATTGAATGGACTTAGGTCTTGTTTGCATCAATTTTCTTTATAAGTAGTTATGGGAAAGGAGATTAAGAAGATAAAACGAGTCGATCATTTTTCATAAGCTAAAATTAACTTCACTTTGACTTTTATAGAAACTTACTCATTTAACTTTTCATTAGCCGAAGTGTATAAGTTGATTTTAACTTCTAATTTTTTTTTCTCTCTTATAAGTGTTTACGGAGAAATTTAACCAATCTGAGCTTTAGTTTTTGTTTTTATCATTGACGAGCTCGTTATTGTTTCTTGAATTGACGCTTTTCTTCATAGATGTGTGGCAATGGAGTGCGATGCTTTGCCAAATTTGTTTCTCAGCTTGAGAATTTACATGGGAGGCATAGGTATGATGAATGATCGTACTTTTTAAAAAAATTCTGTTATGTTTTTTAATTGCCCTTTCAGTTGCTTCACACCATCTTCTTCTTATGCCTTGTTGATTGTAAGTTGTGATAGTCTTTTGGGGCTATTTTTATACATATTCGATACTACTGAAAATGAAGATAATAAATTGATAGTGATTCTTCTTTTTACTATGCTTTATGTGCTACCTCTAACAATGTATTTTCATACTTTGCAGTTTTACCATTCATACTGGTGCTGGTCTGATTATTCCTGAAGTCTTGGAGGATGGCAATGTACGTTGTTATGTGGCAAATATTTGTAATTTACTTATTGATATGTGACATTGTCTAAAGACATCAACCCATGTTGCTTTTAAGGTGCCTTAATTGGTTTAACGTCAGGAAGGGATTTTGTTTTGTTTCTTATCTGGTATTGGTTCTCTTTCTTCAGCTTGATAGACAGTAATGCTATCTGTTTCAGGTCAGAGTTGATATGGGGGAACCGATTCTTAAAGCCTCAGATGTGCCTACTAAATTACCTGCAAATAAGGATAACGCTGTTGTTAAATCAGAACTAGTTGTAGATGGAGTTATCTGGCATGTGACCTGTGTTAGCATGGGAAATCCACACTGTGTAACTTTCAGTAGAGAAGGAAGCCAGGTCTTTATTTTGACATACAATTGATATTTCATACATACAATTCCCTTTTATGCATACTTGATCTATTCAATGGAATGAAACATTGTGGAATGGTAGGAAGACCAGACATTAATATGTGATTAGTAGAATCATGTTAAATACAAATGCCTAGATATTCTTACACACAATTGAATGTGTAACCCTTTGTATCAAAAGAAACATAGTTCCTTTGAAATGTTAGTTCTTTTATGTCACTAGATTTTTTTTAAAAACTGAATCTTAAATGTTAAAATGCCAACTTTTATCTGTTGTTGAACAACTTTACACGAATTTAACATTTTTTTGCTGCATATATCATGTTTGTTTAAATCCTTGTTGCAACAGAATTTGCTTGTTGATGAATTGAAGCTAGCAGAAATTGGCCCAAAATTTGAACATCATGAGGTGTTCCCTGCACGAACTAACACAGGCAAGATTTGTTTGTTTCTATGATTATCAACTTTGTTGCATATGCTTAGCCCATCAATATTTTAATTTCTGCCCTCGAGGCTTTTTAAAAAAAAATCTTGAGCAATATAGCTTTGTTATGGCAAGCTAGATGAACATTCTGCCAATATGGTGGTTACTGACCTAGTGACATGTAATTATTCTTAGTTTAATGCTTGAGAACATGATGTTGTTGCTATTTTTTCTAGGACTTGGTCAGACTGTATGAGTAGCTTAAGTTGGGGGGAGGGGTGTTTGCTCCTTCTCCTTATGTAGAGCATATAATATTGTGCAATTATGGCTGGCTTTGATGATCACGAAAATTCCACGATAGATGTTTTGATTCCTTGAGCATGACTCAAATGGCCTAAATGGTGTAGTCATCATCACACTAATATAGTTGCCATACCTCTCCTTAATTATATGATTTCTTATTTAATGTGCAGAGTTTGTACAAGTGTTGTCTAATTCTCACTTGAAAATGCGTGTCTGGGAGCGGGGAGCAGGTTAGAAAATCTAATATCCATCTTGTGTCCTATTAATATTGTTATTTGTTAGTGCAGTTGTTAGGGTAAGTTCAAGGTGCCTCAAAATTTTATATGGGAGAGCTCATGTTTTGTTGTGCAGGAGCAACCCTAGCCTGTGGAACTGGAGCTTGTGCTATTGTTGTTGCAGCAGTTCTTGAGGGTTGTGCTAGGAGGGTAAGTTTGCTGCTTTTCTTGTAACAATATGAAAACTATTGATTTTCTGTGTGCCTGCGTGGCGCTATGCAAATGCTATTGCATTGCACTTTTGTGTTGTGGTTGGAGTAGCCGTTTTAGCGGTGGCGCAGGGTAGCCACAATCGCACTCTTGGGGCATTTTTGCACCAACAGACTCTAAAGTCCCTCAGAAATCCCTAAAATACCCCCAACTTTTAATCATTAAGGTATTTTGGGGTTTTGACAATGTTTTAGGTTAGCTTCTGAAGAGAAGCTCTTCTCTCAGGTGCACGTTCTGCTCTAATGTTCTCCTTTTCCCTTCTCTGCTGCATCTGCACACAATTCTTCTTCTTTGGCGACCTTCACTCTTCTCCTACCAAAAGGCAACCTTTTTCAGTGATCAGACCACTTTGGCGAACGCAACCTATTATCTGTTTCAAATTTCTTTTTCTTTTTCTTCTCTCTGAAGTCTGAACTCTGATTCCTCGCTTTGATTACTCTGTTTTCCCTTTTCTTCCTTTGCCGTATATTCTTTTTCTATATTTTACCTTTGTTCTTTGTTTCCTTTTTTTCTTTCTTGCTGCAAGCAACCATATTCTTTTTTTTATTTTATTTTCCGTCATTGTGCTATTTTTTATTCTTAGAGAAGACAATGACATAACACAAATCTTGAAGAGGACGAAGATTCCCATTAAGAAGATATAATTGTAATGACTAATACTTTAGTTTCTTTTTGCTTTAAGGGTATTTAAGCTTTGTTTCCTTGGCTTCTATTGCTATCTACTTTATTTATGCTTTGATTAGTTAAGTGCTTCCTCCATGTTCCCAAAGAATTGCTGTACGTTGATTTTGCCATAATTTTTTTAATCTGTCAACTTGATACAGAATTGCACGGTTGATCTACCTGGAGGACCTCTTCAGATTGAGTGGAGGGAGGAAGATAATCATGTTTATATGACAGGCTCAGCCGATGTAGTTTATTACGGATCTTTGCCCCTTTAATTTGTTGCCCCCTTTGTTAAACCAATATGGAATTAGGAATTGCTGAATAATATTTTTATGAGAGGTGGACTTTCTGCTTTTTCTTAATATTTTGCCACGTATTTATATCTTCCTACCCTTTTTTCAGTTTTTGGTTGAATGTGTTACAACAACGGTTTGTTATCTGTTCTGTGCTATTAACTTCAGAAAGAAATGCAGCAATGAGAAATTGAGTTAAGGCAACATACTGATAAGTGATAACCGCCCATCTCGATGGCATTCTACACTTATGAATTCTGCAATTCCCCTCACAATCACGTAGTTTGTTTTTGGTTCTAATACTGTGTTACTAATTACTAGGCTTAACCCACCATTGTGTATGCACGAACACGGCTTTAGAGGCGACTGCGAAATTTTCTTTAACGAGTCATCTGTATTCTTGAAGAGTTTTAAAATTAATACTGAAGAATATCAAATTGAGACCTCCTCCTACCTATTAGTTAATGTCACATGGTTGTTTTTTTAAACCTGAAAGGCTGAAATAGAAAGAGGCTGTCAGAAGAGGAGGGGCAGGATTTAGAGAAAATTACAGTGGTTTGGACAGCCTTGGCCTCTAACTCTAACTACTATGGCGAATAGTCAGCAATCACCATTGTCACTTCTTTAGGTGTCTTATAGTATTCGTATTGTATGGTGTATAGTATCACTTATTTCTGAAAAATATGCATTAGTTCTTAGACGCATATAATACACACAATACGGATACTATATGAATGTTTCAAAAATAAGTGAATATGTAGAAAATATTCTAAAGGCAGAGATACACAACAAACATTCAGAATGTTTCAAAAATAAGTGATACTATACACCATACAACACACGTGTGCAACGGTCTAAGAATTGCAGTCAGAGATACACAACAAACATTCAGAATGTTTCCAAAAATGCCACTAAATGAACATGTAGAGAATATTCTAAAGGCAGATGTGAGTGGTGATTTAAAATTCTTGCATCTATAGTTTGCACTTCGCAGTTTCCTTTCTCTCTTTCATTTAACTAAGGGAAACAAACATGCTTTTGGATGCACTAATGCTGGACTACGACCACGAGAACAAGAAGGAAATTGATTCAATGACTACAAAATGGTTTGAGCATGTGAATTCTGCACAAGAGGAATACGATGGAAATGTATCAAATATCCGTGTCCAAGCAGAAAAGTGCCTTTTTATAGTCTTATAAATTATGTGAGATTGTTGGATGAGAAATAAACCTTCCAAACAAATGGAATATATTCATCTTCACCAGTAATTTCCTGAATTGTTCGACAACCTTATTTTAAGACATCAATGAATCATCAGCATTTCTTTTACTCTTTGGTTATTCTACTATCTAAAGTATTAAATACTCATCTATTTAATTAGTTCTTGGATTTTATTTTATTAACATTGAAGAACTAATTTGAAGAATTTTTCAATACTTGAAAGATTATATAACATAATTTGTAATACTTTGAGGATTACTTATATTATTTTATTACTATAAAGATTACTTAGGAGGGAGGGTAACACTCAAGGGACCAAATTGATGGTGCATTTGTGAATAAATCATAAGTTAAATCTTGCCTTTGTTCTATATGAGCGCGTTCATCAGAATACAAATTGAATGTCTCAAAAGAAATATAGTAATCTACAGCCCGGCATCTATTGAGGATAATATATAAGGACACAGATCACAAAAGGCAAAAATCCTCAGTGAATAACTAAAAATGGAACCAAGCAAAAAGTCAAATTCCACACCTAACTGCATCTCCAGATCGAGCTCCTTCGCAGATGTGAATTGATTCTACTTAGACAGTTAGTTGGGTGGTTGGATGAAAGTCCTAATTAGCTAGTACCAACTACTAACTACTCATATAATTCTATGCATAGTCTACAAGGGAGGCATCAAGTGATGGAATTTTCTATTAGCTGGTAATAAAATTATTCTATTGTGCTCTTAATTTGCTTAAGGTGTGACTTTGCCTAAACACCTTGATCTATATATTCTTTCTTTTAATTTAACTCTCTTAGACTATTCATCTGTTTACTAATCTGCTGCTCATATTTGACTGGGTGTAGAGTTTCACTACCTACACCAAATATGCCGAATTCTGGCGCCGGTTCAAGCATCCCCATGTGAAAAGCATAGCACGAGTTTTCAGATTGCTCTACCAACCAAACCAGTTGGGAACACAGAAAATAAAAATGTTTTTGCAACCACTCAATCAAATCTGTCTGCAGAATAGACTGAACAGTAAATTTGCTTGATAAGCGTCAATAAAATAAATTTTGAATAAAATTTATTTTAATTAAATTGATTTTAAAATAATATAATTTATGTTGAGATGTTTTTAGAGTAAGTTATACTCATATTGTCTGTGTTTTACTCAAATTTTATTCGATATTTCTTTCACATTACTTTTATCCTATGTCAATTGAAATATGTGAGCAAACGAATTTGTCCTTCTAATTTAATTATAAAACTCAAATTATCCTCTCCTAATTAGTTTTAGAATTTATTTATGGTTCAGGTTTCTCTTCACTGTTAATCTTTCTTTTATTGACGAGTTCTTCTTCATCGTCCAGGGAGTGCGAGTTTCTTTTCCTCTTACAACATTCACATTCGATTCTTCTTCACCGTTCACAAGTTCTTCACCTCACCGTTCCTCTTCCAGTTCACAAGTTCTCCACTGTTCATCTTCTAGTTCATGACTTTTACAAGCGTCTCCGTTTGTCTTCATTTTCGATGTTCACCAGCACTCTGTTTCTCTTCCTGTTTCACGATTTCTGTTCACGTTAGGGTTCTACTTGTAAGTGACCACTGTACCTTGTATATATGTTAATTTTTAAGATTATTTATTTAATTTTGATGGTTTATTGTTACCTATTTCTGAATGAGATTACAATAGGGGACCATTTTGGGACCACTTATGATTTTTAAAATCATTTGTTTATTATTGTTGATTAAAATGATGTTGATGTTTGGGACCACAAGAAACACAATATATAAACTGATTATTTATTACATGGGTCCTGAACTAAACAACTTGGATATTTTTGGTCCATTTTACGAATCAGCATAAATCTTAAAATATTTTCAAGTTAAGAAGAAAAAAACGAGAATATTTTAGATATAAAATTTTCTTAGAAGTCATGTGATAAGGGATCTAGGTATAATGTGAGTTAAACAATTTAAGATTTTTTGTAAAGTGAAAAAAAGAAGGGATATAGAATGAAATTTGAAAGTGTGTAATTTACTCATGTTTTTATTATAAAATGAAGTAAGGAATATAATAGAAAAAATTAGATATAACATAAAAGTAACTTAAAATTAATTGATAATCTAGAATTAATATAAATTATTCTCATATATAAAATTAAACATATAAAAAATTATTTAAAATTAATTTTATACCCAAAATCAATTCTTTCTTTGTGAAATCAAACATGTACTTTATCCTTGCGGTTTTTATTCACTAGTTCTGTTATACTGGAAAATAGAAACTACAGAGAATGTTCTTACCTGGGAAAAAGACACGTCGAAGTTTCGAGGAACTTTTTTGTGTTCCGTGAACACTCGGTGGCTCAACGCGGCCGAAAACTGAAAAGTAGAAGTGAGCTTAGGGCCTAAGCGTTGTCACATGGACCAAATATCTCCGCTGTTGAAATACCAAACAAGACAAACGTAACGACAACATTCGGGAAGCAACTACGTAAGCATCAAGGGCATTTAAGTCATTATAACTAGTCAAAAAGAGTGGTCCAACTTGTTATTTTATTCTAGTTTGAAAATTAGACCTTCGTTGAATTTTGAAGTGTTCCCTCCACGTTATCTTTACTCGTCTCCAATTCCAAACCTCTACAACTCTATATAAGTAGCAAGAATTTCTCATCAACAACACCATCGAATTTCTAGAAACACAACGCATAGAAGATTTCCTTGTTCTTTTTACTGCTTAAGCGTTGGGCTATCTCATATATGAACAACATGTTAGGAATGAAGAGACAGAGAGATGATAATGAAGGTTCGTTGGATTTGGCAAAATGTCTTATGCTGTTTTCTTATCCAATAGAAAGCAACAAGGCACAACAGAAAAGTTTTGGTTCTGTGGAATTTGAGTGCAAGACGTGCAACCGCAAGTTCTCTTCTTTTCAAGCACTGGGAGGGCACAGGGCAAGCCACAAGAGGCAGAAGCTGGAGGGGGAAGAACTGAAAGAACAGGCCAAAAGTCTTAGCTTGTGGAACAAACCCAAAATGCACGAGTGCTCCATTTGTGGCCTTGAATTCTCTCTGGGCCAGGCTCTGGG
>PYAF01001472.1:1067356-1088769 GCA_007407185.1 Glycine tomentella
TGGAATTTGAGTGCAAGACGTGCAACCGCAAGTTCTCTTCTTTTCAAGCACTGGGAGGGCACAGGGCAAGCCACAAGAGGCAGAAGCTGGAGGGGGAAGAACTGAAAGAACAGGCCAAAAGTCTTAGCTTGTGGAACAAACCCAAAATGCACGAGTGCTCCATTTGTGGCCTTGAATTCTCTCTGGGCCAGGCTCTGGGTGGCCACATGAGAAAACACAGAGCTGCTCTCAACGAAGGGTTTCCTATTATTCCTTCTATCGACCAAGTTATTGCGAAAATCCCGGTTCTGAAAAGGTCGAATAGCACCAGGGTTATGTGCTTGGACTTGGAGTTACACCTGTAGATAATCACTCTGTGCTTGGAATGAACTATGAAATCACCACCCCTGCTCCTTTTTCTTTCTTCTGATTAACTTTTTTTTTTTTTTTTTTACATTTTTACCTGTTTCTGGACACATGTAGTATTATTTCATTTTTGTGTAAAAATTTCATTGACTTTTCCCTCATAGAGATCATTGATTCTTTTATTTGTTAATACCTTTGTTTCTCACATATTATTTAGTTGTTATTGGCAAACGGGTATGTGATACCACCGATTATCAAAAGTTCTGAATGTTTTAATAGTATTGATTTTTCAATTTTTTTTGTCAAATTAATTTTAATTTTAATTCAATTTTGTAAATAAGGACCAAATGTTAACTATCTATCAAATTTTTTACCTCGTGTGACCACGTGACTTTTGTACATCTGTGAGATCATAATATGATATTATATTAAATAAGAAAAATAAGATTATACACTCACATTATATTAAATCTTGATTGACAAATTTGAGAAACACACTTAATTTGTAACCCTCATTGTCATATAAGATTATTTAGTTTATTCCTCTTACTTTTATATAAAAACAATCCTTTCATTAGTGATTAGACATGTCCCTTACACCTGGCCACAAGAATGAATCCACCTTCCTAACGTTGTGTTTAGTGTGTAAACAAATTTACGGAGTGGGCAAAGATAGAAATTATGGTGACGGATATTTTATGAGGACATAAGTTTCATATTTTTTTGTTCTCACACACAATAACTTTTAATTTGTCTTCTGGTATTGAGGTAAACACGTGACCATACTTGAATAACCTTTTATCTTTTTACTTTTTCACAGAAAACAATTGATGATTGGAATTTACACAATCAATTGTGAATTGGAATTTTAACATTACGTGAGCCTTTAGCAAAATCAATTATTTGTAAAATATAGTCGAAGAAATCTTACAATTTATTCGATCATGCATTCATTTTAACCCATTAAATTTAATCATAATCACACACATGCTAAGGATATATAATTGTATTTTTTTTTATAAATTTTATCATTTTATTTTTATTTTATTTCTCACTTATTTTTCTTAAACCAAATGACCAAACATTCAACTTTATATTTTATTTTATTTATTTTTTCTCTAATTATTTTTTCTATTTCTATTTACTCTATTTTTGACTTCACGACCAAAGAGTGTTAATATATGTAACCAATAAGTCCTATATCCTTCCGCTCTTCCTCTGTTTTCTTCTCTTATCAATAATATCTATTGAAAAAAAATTATAATTATCTATTAAGAAAACGAAAACTTAGAGTTATTAACACATTTGCTATATAATAATGACAGCTTAAAACATCTAGCGTGTCACGAGTCTTTTGCAGTTCCTGAAGGAATAATTTTTTAAGAATGCTAGTAATATTTTTTTTGGTGGATAGTAATATATTATTTTTTTTCTAATACACAATTTATTATTATTATCTAAAACTTATTAAAAATATAAAATTAAGAATGAAACTCATTAAATATAAAACAGGAAACACAAAATAATGTGATTTTTCATAATTTTCAACAAATAGTAAAAAAAATATGTTCACTAGAGTGTGTTGTGAACATTTTTCATGTTTTTTTTTAAATCTTCTATGCATGACAAGAATAATTGTGTCACTAGTTTTTCTAGAACATCGAAGAAAACAGCAAGCTTTTCTGATTTCAACTCTTTTTTTTCCGACGACTGTGTGAAGTTTCGTTGTCATGAGATTCCCTTTCATCTTGAATGGATTAATCAACCGGGATAATATTATTCTAGCATAATTATAAGTTCCATTCTGTGAATCGCATAATTATAAGTTGAAATAAATTTTAAAAATATATAATATTATTATTTAATAATGATAAATATTATATTTTATTAAATAAGGGTAAAAGAAAACCTTATGAAAATATTTAATTGAATAAAAATTCAAAATGCATAATTTCTAAATTTACTAATCTGATATAGCACGATAAAATTTAAAAAAAAAATGAACCTAAAATCCTTTTTTTTTTAATCTAAAATAGATATGTTTAATTTCATATGGATTATCACGTATATTTTTTTGGTATTGATATTATGATGTAATATATCTTTTTTATTAATCCAGAAGAGGACGAGGGGCTAGCCTCATTTCTGTTGTTTGCATTTGAGGTTTGACCATACGACATCTCAATAGGCTTGAGTGTAAGAATTAAAAAATTGCAGAGGCAGATCACAAACTGTTGTACCAACCAATTGAAGAACACAAAAGAAATTAAAGTATGTTTTTGCGTCTGGCTTAGTCCAATTCGTCGATGCATATTTGCTGCAGCACACTGAATTTCCACGCAGCACATACATGTTGAACACAGACCCCACTTGCATATAATATAATATACAGAATACTTTATACTTTATAGTAATCAACTAATCACGGCAAAGTATACTCCTATAAACAAAGTTGGTTGTTCATTATATATTTAGCTAGAAAAAAAATAAAAATAAAAACAAAGGTAGTTGTTCTGCAGCTGCTTTCGCTCTTCTTTGAATGCTTTCAATGGCCATGGCTTCTCAAAATTAAAATCATAATTATTTGTTCGCAGAAGGATTCTCTGAAATTATATCGTCAAAGGAATAATTTAAATTTCCTCACATTATTTTTTTTTATTAAATTTCCTACTTACTACGATTAGTAAATATCTTTTAATATAAAAGGATGAAATGACATGGAGCTAGTGTCAAACTTAGTAAAATAGCATTATTTTAAGAAACCTTTGATCAATGTTACTACTTACTAGTATTAATCTAACCATTTGATTATTAATATATAGAGAGAGATGATATAAAAAATATAAATATAAATTAAATAATAATTTTAAAAATTACATCATTCAATAAATTAAAATAAGGTGATGCACTATCATATAGTTTTTAATTGTATGAAATTTGTAAATTTGATCTATTTTATGATAATTTTAATTTTAAGAGTTAGATTCATGAATTTTACTTATAATAAAAAAAATTGTTTTATTAAATTTGACACTCTAAACTCTAAAGTCTAATCTGTTCTAATTTTTAAATATTAAATTACGTTTATTTATTTTCAGTTTAAAAGGAAAATGTCAGCATGGTCAAAATTGCCGTCAGCAATTACGCGAGCAGCAAGGGCATTGTTGTCTTCACAATAAGTCAAAAGCTTGTTCAGTACAAAAAATAGTCAAAGAATAAGTCCTCGTGTTTGAGACTTTAGGGAACTTTTTATAAATGAAAAAAATATAAATATTTGCTATTTTTTTCCATCTATTTCCATCGTATATATTCTTTCTATTTTTTTGTATACAGTATATATTATATTTATTATTTTTTCTCTTTTTCTTACCTCTATTTTCTTTTTAACTGAATTCAATAGAAAGAACAAAGTAGAAAAAAAATAAAAAAAAATATAATAATGATATTTGCAAAAATAAACAAAAGATGAGATAGAAAATAAAAATAAAAGAAAAAATGAGAGGAGAAAAAATCAAAGTCGTTTATAAATATCATTCTGTGCCAGTAGTAACATTCTCACTCAACTCCAATCTGATTCTCATCTTATTTACACCAAAATTCAGATCATCGATATCGTGTGCCCAATTAATTGTCATCCAAAAGAGGCCTAAACTTGAGGATTCTTCTGTGGGTAAACTCAAAATACACGAGTGTTCATTTGTGGCCAGGGATTCTCTCTGGGTCAGGCACTGGGAGGCGACATGAGAAAACACAGAGAAGCCATCAATGGAAATGAAAGCTTTTTATTTTCTTCTATAAACCAGGTTGTTGTTGCATCCAGCAGTAGTAGTAGCAGTGCAAGGACAATGTGCTTGGACCTCAACTTAAAGCCTTTGGAGAATGACCTGAAGTTCTTGTTCGAGATCACAACCGCACCTAAACTTATTATTTCTTTGTGATCGTTTGTAATGTGTATTAATTATTTTCTTTGGATCGGAAGCGATTATTTATTGTTTCAAGTTTTTTGAATAAATGATGGAGCTTTTTTTTTTTTTTTTACTATGTTAATTTCAAGGTAAGTCAATGTTAATTGAATTATATATAATTATAATTGCTTGTGTAGTCTTAAAAAATTATATTGTTTAATTAGGCGAGTCAACATTTTACTATTTTGCATTGATGATGTGATTTGAAATGGCAAGTTCAATATTTCGTGAACAATAATTCTTGTATTTCCGTTAAGTTCAATTGACACAAATTCTAAACTAACAATCTGTTACTTTTGTCAAAACAACGCTTGAGGGGCTGAAATTAAACCATAAAACATACACACACGTAGTTGTTCAATTTGATTAAATTTGTTGGTAAAAAGTATCCAATTAAATAACAAAAACATTAAATTATTAATGGCTTTAGAAAATTATCTCAATTTTTTGTTTACACTTAAATTTCCAAATATCAATACAAATTATAGAAAATTTACTAGTTACCTAATGTCTTCATTATGACATGCGGAATGATCAATTATGAAATGTTTCCTAGAATTTGATTGGACAATATTATAACTTCTACAAGATGTGGTTTGAGCTTTTTGAACGTTTAACTGGACTTCCTTTTTTTCATTTGAAAAGTGGTAAAACAAGAAGTATACAATACTGGTTAGGGCATCGCTACTTAGAAAATTACTACTAGTTGTTAAATTAATATCAATATAATTCATTGGGAAGAGTTGCCTACCCAATAAGAAAATATTGTTAGAAGAATTATACCCACATTCATAAAAAAGATTAGAGTTCCTCCTAAATTTTTAATCACTTGTATAAATCTCCATTAGCAAATGTTTTAATGAAGTACTGTTTGAGGCTTCCCTTCCCGTTGCCTGTGTGGTGTTCCACTCTGAGCTTCATTAGATATAAAGGTTAGAAATGTTTACAAAGAGTTCTATAATTTAATAAAAAAAATTCTCTAAAATACTTATAACTTTTATACTCTCTCGCTTTCTTCCACACACCCCACTATCTAATTGGGCGTTTTTTAGTGTGCCTGCATCAACTTGCATTTTCTTGACATTCTCTTAAATGTAATTTTGATCAGCTCGAATATTTGTCGGTGTGAACATGCATACATGGTACCACGTGGCTTTTACTTTTGGTCAGTGTGTACCACATTGTGACACGACCATGGCAAAACTATGTACTCTTAGAAAAGTACCCCCCATTCCGTTCAATTGCAATTTTGGGTTGCACACCAAATCAGTACTTGTCAACGCACGCAGTCCATCTTGAAGCTTTAGAGAACTAACTCAGATAGTTATTATTATTATTATTATATATATATATATATATATATATATATATATATATAATACTTACTGCATCTTAACTCGATTATGGCTAAGTTGGAAACATATGTTGGAGTTCATAGAAAAAGGATTTAAAAGGTTCGTTTTTCATACAGTACATTAGTTAGAAAGGGATGATAACATTTAAGACTGAAATTTGTAGGGATATATTTTGAAGTTCATTAAAGAATTAAATGTCTTCACTCTTTACAATTAGGATGATTAAAAAAATTACATGCGACTTATATGGAATAAATAAACAAGTGCTTTGCGCACCCAAAACAAGAATTATTAAGGCACGTAGGCCTTAGCTAATTGTTTTTAGTTTAATTAGAAGAAAGTTTGGATGATATTCATTTGAATACATTTTCAATCATGAGTTGGAATATATTAAAATTTTCAAAAATTTATTAATTTATTTATTTTATTAATTAATAAATCTTACCCATGATATTATTATTTTAATACATTTTAACAAATAATAAAAATGTGTAGGTACTCCTCCTCTCATATTTATTTATATGATACAATTTCAGGGATATTCGATGTTTCAAAGAAGAACCAATACTTACCAACTTCAGTTGTAGGGTTAGCTCGCTATCCACGACCGGTTCAGTGGGTAGCTCGTCATCAACAAGTAGCTCCCACGCGGTTTGGATTCATAAACCAGTAGTAAGCGTAAACCCCACGTGACCAAAACATTTTTTGTGGAATACCCAAAAGAGACAAATCCTTACGCCAGCATCACACTTCACAACAGAAAATTACATAGGCACAAAAGGGCATTCATGTCATTATCCCTTCAAAGTACGACCAGTCATAGAGACAGACCCATATCAGCTTCTATTTTTTCGCCGCTAGTCTTAGATTTGTTCACTATTAAAATACTTTCTTACATTTGAAACATTGATTTTACTCTTAATAGGAGATCAGAGAGCCTCCATATTTAGTTTATTTAAATCAGTCAAATTCATTGACTATTCGTGGGAGCGTCTTATAAATATAAACCACCATTACTACGTTTTACCCACCAATCCCACAACTCATTCTCAAATTCATTGTCACATCTCATTTTTCTAAATTCTTTTTTACACACTCTCATTAATTATTACATTCCATATTGTAATTAATTCTACGTTCGTTAGCCATGAAGAGACCGAGAGATTTCGAGGGGTTTGAGAGCATAGATTTGGCAAATTGTCTAATGATGCTATCTCATCCCCAACAAAATAAGAAACTACTTCAAAAAAAAATTGAGGATGTGGAATTTGAGTGCAAGACATGCAACCGCAAATTCTCTTCCTTTCAAGCATTGGGTGGCCATAGGGCTAGCCACAAAAGGTCGAAACTTGAGGGAGATGAACTCAAAACACATGCTATATCTCTAAGTTTGGGAAACAAACCCAAAATGCACGAGTGTTCCATTTGTGGACAAGAATTCTCATTGGGACAAGCACTTGGGGGTCACATGAGAAGGCACAGAACAACCAATAACGAACATTTTTCTTCAATAAAACAGGTTATTACACAAGTACCTGTTTTGAAAAGATCGAATAGCACGAGGGTGATTATGTGCTTGGACTTGAACCTAACGCCGCTTGAGAACGACTTGAAGTTGTTGTTTGGAAAGATAGCACCGAATTCTGGTGCCTTAGTCTGATTCTTTATTGTTATCAGTTTTGTTATCAACACTGATGATTTGTATTTATTATTTTTTTCTTTCTTGGGGTGAGAATTTGTATTTAGTTAGTAGCTTAGTCCTGTTTTTGAAGTCTTGTAATGTATTCTTTCAATTTTTTTTATCGTGAGAATTGGTTTTTAGTTTCTTCACAATCAACTGATGATGATATATATTGCTTACGCATAGATGAAACATTAATATTAGTTAAGTTTAAAGACGGATTGATATATTTGGTTGACCTTTCTGTTTAATTAAATTAGTAAACTTTAGTTTGATTCTCAAATTTCTCTTATTGGCAGATACTAAGTAGTTTCGGTATAAATCTTTCATAAAGTTGGTGGTCTTTCCTAATCTCATTAAGAAATAAGAACCTTTCCCGTTTTTCAAACTTTATGGTTGGACTTTTGTCTTTTTTGGCTGTTGTCTTTGCGGGAAAGTGTTGGTAAATAGAGAACTGTTGGAAAAAGAAACAGTTGTTTTTCTTGACTGTCAAAATCAGGAAACTTAATGAAAAGGGAAAAAAGGAAATATTTTTCAGCCTTTCTAGATTTGAATACGCTGCCTTTAAGTTCAGCTTTCAACAAGAACATTCTTTCTATTGTTGGTAAAAGGCAACTTGCATGTGTGTTGGCAGAACAGTATACTATACCAAGCATTGCCTGGACAAAGGTAAGCAGAAAATTTCTAATTGATTTTATATCTATAAATATAGGTAAAATGGGAGAGAGAAAAAGATGTTGGAGGAAATTATAAAAAGAGATCTCAATAGCTAAATAATATTTTTAAAATTTTGATTTTTGATTTTGTTAAATGACGCCATGTGACTCAATTAAAATAGTATTTTATCATATACATTTCACAAGATAAATAGTTTCTTTTATTCAATTAAAATTTATAATAATAAATATTTCAATATATAAATTTATAATAAAAAAATATCTTTGAAGATATAAATTATATTTATTTATTTAATAATTTAAATTGAGAAATAAGGTTATTTTTAACTACTGATAATTTTTTAAAAAATATTAAAATTATTGTAAAAATAAAACTAAAAAAAGTAGAGTAAAAATTATAGAGTTAAAATGACCAAATATACAAATAAAAAATAAAATAGTTTGAGATAGTTGAATGATAATATTTTTAACTTGTTGCATAAATAAGAAAAAAATATTACTAATATCTAATTGACAGAGTAAAGATAAAGAAAGTAAAAAAGTCTCACTTACAAATTGTATATTATAATTCTATTGAATAATATAAAGGTATATTAGTCAGAAAAATTTTGTATTTGCATTTTCTTCTTTTTTATAATTAGGAAGTATTTAAGATTTTTTTTGAGATTCAACTAATCACACTTCCACTGGTTAATCTATTTTTGAGTAAAACAGTACCTCAGTTGAGATTCCATCTTATCAATTTATCTCTATTTTTTATATTTTTAAATTTTTATGGGTAAATGTTATACTGTATTTGTGCAGTTTTGGTCTGCCAATCTTAAGGTCCGAACGCTTTGGGCCTTGATCAAGGCCCCGACTTCGTCCATAAACAAAGATGTCAATCCAATATGATCTGTATCCCTTATCCTGTTATGCGTCAGGCCTTTAAATTAAACACTTATTTTAAAGGGAAAACTAATCAATTTTGATTATCAATACAAAAAATTGATAATTAGAGTATTAGGTATGCATACATAATAAGATATAATGTGTTAAAAAATTATTTTTCATTTTTTATTAACAATTGATATGCTTCATTTTTTACAGTGAAATACACACTTCCGAGAATCTAAATTCATGGTCTGGGAGTTGTCATGCAATGCCTTCAATATCCTCTTGTTATCTACTACTCCGTTAAATAATGTATATAAGTTCTAATTATCTAATTTATTAAGATTAAAAAAATGGTTAATTTAGTTGATAGTAATAATAAATTTTTATCTTAAATTTATAATTTTTTCTACAACTATCAGTATAATTATTACTTCTTTCTCTTATAATTATTTGTTAATATCTTATCTTTATTTTTTAAATTAGGAATATTTATAGTCTAAAATAATTAATACAAGTACTATTATAGATTCAATCTTATAAAAGAAACCAATATTATTTTAAACTTGATTGTTATAAATAATAAATGACTAAATATTCTAATATAAATATTGAAAAACCTTTAGAAAACCTTTTAAAGGGCAATTTAGAAGTACATGACCAAATATGTAATTAAGTTAATGAGAATGATTTATCACCTTTGAGTCTTTCTATCTCCTGGCGGAAAAGTCCGTGGACTTAATTGGACTCTATTTTGGACGTCATGATTTAACCGAGAGATAACTGATAGATTTCTTTTCCTCTTTAAATACAGACTTTTTCACTCTCTTTTGATTGTTACTTACTTATATTATGAACATATTACGAATTTACAATTATGCAGTGTTTGTCCGTAAATTTCCATAAACTCGACTGTTAATTGTTCGAACGTACCAAACCAAACAGCTGTCTAATATTATTTCTTGGCACTACTGACGATTATGATTACGAAACCATTATTGTAGGACAAATATTCTAATAGTTTATGTTATAAAGGTTTCCATCGTAATGTATTGAAACTTGAAACCCTCGTGTGGAGTTCATGATACGCAGGATATTGATTTGTTAAACATCTTTTCTATTAAAAATGATGAATAATTCAAGCAAAGTCGCATTCCATGAGTTTTTCATCATGCATGCTGCCGGAGCGGATCCTTCTAATTGATATTTAAAAGTACGCATCCAACTTAGTACATACAACTGAAATGAGACCAAATTTATTATCATAATTGATTTGTTAAGAAAATTAACCCCCCTATTATCTATGCTTGCATGTTTGTCAGGAAAGGAAATGTTTTTCAACTCGTTATATTTTATGACTTGTGGTGAGGGAAGCCGGCAGCTTGATCTTTACATAACTAGATTAACTATAAGTTTAACCAAATTCAGACAAAAATACAGAAGTCAGGAGTGAAGTCATCAATCTCTTAAGGAAATAATTTGAAATTGGAATTGAGTACAACTTTGGCCAATGCTACATTTATAGAAAGAGTCATGGGCTCATGGCACATAATCAATCAGCATTGTCTAGAAAGTTAGAGGATTAGAGAGAACATTTTATAAAAAAAAGATTTAAAATTAATTACTGTTGTCTGATGGTGGTATACTATTCACACGTACAACTGCAGAGTGCAGACCTTGCGTGTTAGTTAACGTGGTAACTGATATATAATTAAGCCCTGAGAATTGAACAATTTAATTTTAGTCTTTTTCATAAAATCTTCTTTTTAATCCTCTAACTTACAAGCTATAGAGAAAAAAGTATAATACTTTTAAGATATTAAATATAATTATTTTTTTATTTAATACTTTTTTCATGAAGTATTAAGAAAATATATAGAAAAATATAACATTATTCATTAGGGTTTATGCATTATTGGTGACTAGTTAACTAAACCTTTTTTTTTACAAGAATACTGATTAAATAATCAATAAATATTTTTTAATATAAAGCTTTAGTTAATTAGCGACTAGTTAGCATTCTCCTTTAAAAAAAAAACTTACACTGCCATCCAATAAAATGACATATTATTTACTATTTAATTAATGAGTTAAATAACATGTATGAGTTGTCATAATCGTTTTTTTTTTCAGAATTGTCAAACTCATTAAGTAACATTATATATGCAACACGTACAGATATACAGTTTAAAAATTTTATGCAATGAAAACACATCATTTTAATTTCGCCCACTCTGAATCAACCTGCATTGGTTTTTAACAATATAATAATCTATTTGAATTTGAATTGTTAATAGTTTAATAATATGTCAGTCGATCGGGAATCTTTTGCCAAGAATGCATCTTATAGCTAGAAATTAAGACATCTCTTTCTGTGAGTATGAAATCAACTAGGCGCGCGTGAATATTTGAATCCTAGACTCATCTAAACCTCCCATTCATGAGAAATTTCTCTCCATTCATGTATAGTGTCAAAACAACTAGCATGTATATATATATATATATAAATTGAAATAAAAGTTGTGGCTGATGTTACGAGCAGTGATATCCAAATCTGCTGGGAATAGTCAACATATATAAGCTGTTCCTCCAATTTGAGATAGTGATTAAATCTCACGTCACGCGTGACGGCGTGAGAGCATCATATGGACCACACGATGATTCCAATAAGAAAGTCAAAACTTCCTGTAGTCAACCTTTACTACACCAACATGGATATGTGTTACTATCAGAACTTTGCATGCTTTACTCACGTTTCAATGGACCATCCATGTTAATACTAATGGATATAGTGGGTTGGTTCATTGTCTTTGAATGCTGTTGTCACTGTTGTGAAACATGGTTAATGTTGAAATAACTCATCGAAGTCCTATAATAATGCAAGTGGCACTAGTACTCGAGGCATATCTTCCAAATATCCATACTGTTCAACATAATGTTCCAGGAATCACCAAATACGTCAATAATGAAGATCTCACTAGTTCATTTCATGGACATTAGTAACATTGTCTCAAAGTACTATAACTGGATTTTTATCAATGCCACTAGAATATTTGTGTTAATTAAAAGCAAATAATGCAATTATATATTGTACGTAGAAAGTTGACTAAGTGAAATAATCTCCTTTACTTAATAGTCTAATCAAATGACTTCTTTAATTAATAAAAAAAACGTGGGTAACAAGACAATTATACACCAACGTCATTGCTGGCGAATTTCTACCTTAAATTTGTTAAACATGATTAGGATTAGTAGTAGTGTTCAGCGTATTGGTATGCAAATAAAGATGATAATTAAATTTTCCAGCAGCAAATTCCTTGTGTTATCGATAAATTTTGTTCTTGCCTGATTTATTAGATAGACTCCATTTGCTGATGGACGAGCGAGAATAGAGCATCTGGTAAGGGATAATTCATCTTCCCATAAATGTTACTTTGTTCACATTATCGGAAATCGAACTCTATCACATATACTTAAAAAACTCAAGTTACTAACTATTTAAATTACACCTTTGTGGGTAGTACAACACATATTTAAATGTTATATCTGTAATCTTATGTTAATTTTTTTTTAAATAGATCAATTATACAACACTGTTAGTACATAAAGTTAAATGATCAGCATTGTTTGTCTGGGAATGTGTACTAACAATTGTTAATTAATAATGGAAGAATCTTACCCGTCTGTAATCTTTTTAAAACCTTACAACAGATATTTTTAAATGCTATATCTGTAATCTTTATGTACGCGATAGAAGGAAGAGAAAGATAGAAAGAAAGAAAAAAAGACAGAAGAAAGAAAAGAAAAAATAAGATAAATAATGTGATAAAAAAATAAAAAGATAGGAAAATATAATGTAGAATTATATGTTTGTATGCCAAGCATATTCACGAGTTAGATTATGCTTAGCTAGGATAAATGCTAAGCAACAAAAAACGGGACAGAGTTAAGGTGAGTGACACTAGTCACCACACCAACCGCAAAAGCTTCAAAACATTGCTGGAAAAGCTCAAGATTCATTCACTATAATTAGTTAGTAGTATATAAATATACAAATCTGCGTATCGTATATGGATGCATGTAGTGATGATTAAGACGCTAGTTAATTCCTTTCAAAAAAAAGACGATTCTTAATTAGCTAGCCCAATTAATCATGACGATTCCTAAATAATTAATAATTGGTAGGCTTTTTATTAGTAGCTATATATGTAACCCACCTTTTCTTCCCCGTTGATTTTTAATATCCATCTGCCATTGACTCAGGCCCACTTTGGTTCAAATATATGTCTTTAAGGAAATTGGAAATTGCTGCAGGTAAAACATGAATTGATGAACTTAATTAATAGTTAGTACGTGTTAATCTAATTTGGTTCGTGTATTAATTTGGTGCTTGCCAACCCAACTCCAAATAGAATAAAAATGAAGTATTTGTTAGGCTAATTAGCATCAAATCACTGGCAGGTAAAGAAGATTGGGACATGTTGATTTGTTGTGCTTCATATTATCTAGTATTATGGAGTTTGTTAAGACTTAAGACAAATATCACAAACAGTAAATCACAACTATTATTAAAAATGTTTCGTAGCTTTGTGCTTGCCGTCCAGACTGTTCCTCGTCTCCACGTGCCAAGTTAGGAAGCAGTTACAATCCATGTGCGCATTGTATTTGCAATTTTGCAGTGAATTTGAACTTCGTTGACTTTCCTATTTCATGGTAAATAATAAAGTGAACGGTAAGTAATAAGAGGGCATGGCACTGCCAAAACGTAAATTTGAGGGAGAGGTTTCATAAGATAAAAATAAAAGTTGACAAGTCTGTTTTCCATTTTTATTCTTAAAAGATGGTTTTAGTTTTCTGATGTAAATAAATAAAAGTGTTCATATAGATTGTAGAGAATGGCACAAGATACAAATTAAAGTGTGCATTTGAGGGAGGTTTAAGAAGATAAAAATAAAAGAAGATAAAAAATATCTTCTAGTGTTTTAGTTTTTAACACTTATGTTAGAAATAATTTTCAAAATTTAACAAATTTTATGTGAGAAATTGATAATTGAATGGTGTTTAATTATTTTAGAAAACAGTTTTTAAAATCAAAAGGTCATCAGTGAATAGACTCCAATTTTTTTTTACACCGGGAGGGTAAACATTTAATTGATATTTCTTATTTTACCACATCATTTTATTAATAATATTTATCATTTATCTTCTCTTTATTAGTATCTTACACGCTTTAGGTGCCAACTATTTTCTTATAAAATAAGTGTCATTTATATTACCACTAATGATGAATTTCATTTCTAAATTAGGAGGAAGATTCATTAATAAATAAAAAGTAAGATTCACTGAAATTTGTATTTTTTAATAAACTTCAACTTACGGTAAAAAAAATTTTAAAAAGTTCCACTCCATTAAAATAATAACATACAATTTTTTCTATCTCAAAATTGATGGATTTCACAAAATACAATGACATAATTATATGTTCATATCATACAATTTAATCAAAGGAGGATTTAGAATATGCGTCCCTTAAAAAACTTTTAATTCATGTCCACAATTTTGATGTAGCATTAAACAGAACTTAATTCCCTGATTGCTATGAATGATTAGATTGTTAATTTTTGAAATAATTATTTTAAAAATTATAATTAAGATAATTTTTAATTATTGATACTGTCAAAATCTTTACACTAACGATACATGAAAATTAAGTTCTTAAAAAAAAGGAAAAACAAAATGGAAAGTGCCTAGAATGTCAATACTCAATCCAAATGAAGTGGTATATATATGTAAAAGCAAGCCACCTGAATATATATACCACATGAAATTCAGCTTCTAGCTCCATAAGAGACAATTCATTTGCGTACCATTGTGTACCCAAATTCTTAGACAACTAATTCATTAAAGAAGATTAACATCATGTTAGATTTCAAATCCTATGATGTGTTATAATATACTAGTTTTGCTAATTCTGCTACTATCTTCATGGAATAAATAAGAAATTTAGCAAAAGCTATCTACATTGAACCGGCGTATGTGTTACAACCTAATTATTTATTTTTTATCTTTTTAGTCAAAAAGTTTAAACTTTTCATACGTATGTCAACAAAGTTCCCAATAAATATTATGACTAATTAGTTTACGTGTCCGCACCGTGAAAGTATAGCTTGTTACTTTGTTATATTAATTAAGCATGTATTTTAATTTAACTTGAACCACGCTGCTTGTGGATTCGTGAGACAGAATGTAATTTATCTGTATAATTGTATAAATAATTCTGAATTAATGAATAACGAATTCATTTGGATCGCATCTACTTTGCTAACGAAACTCAAGTGTGATTTTTTAAACTTCCATCTTTATTTCATTTGTCGTAAAATTCTATTAATATTATCTTAATTTACCCATGAATGTGATCATGTTTTCGTACTAACTTTTAATTATTATTTTTATAACCAACTAACTTTTTTTAATTAAAAGAGTCTAATTACTCATTCAATTTAAAATAGGTAAAACTTACTACAAAAATGTTATTTATTAACAGATAAAAATGCTTATATAGATTTAAAACTCTTTTAATACCTTTTGATAATCTTCATAATTATCATATTTTATTTCTCGATTCAAGGTATTATCTCTTTTTAAGGATGTGTTTTATTATGGGAATTAAACCCGAATCCTCATTCACATATTATCAACTCATTCATATTCATTAAATAATGTTTTTAAATCTTATACAAAGTAATATAAGAATAAGTTAAAAATTTAAGATGAGTTTTGCATTGAGTTATACGCTCTTACTCAATAAGACTGTCCATGGAGTATAATTCTTCCTGTTTTGAGTGCGGTTCGGCATTCTTTTCTCGCCCTTTATGCTTTCTAACCTGGCAAGATTATTATACATTTAATTAAATTTTCTTTATATCAATTTTCGTTTAGTTTAATGATCAATATCTCAGCTTATTACTTGTCAGTTTGATGGATTAGGTTATAGGCATGATACAGAATCTTCTTAACTGCTCAGAGCTTGACACACGGACGGCTACTACAGCTTGAACATGCATATGACACTTAATTGACGACCATTGGACATTCTCATCATCTTCCAATCCACCATATAAAATATTTCTTCTCAGCCTCAAACTTATCTTAACTTGTTCAATAAATGGGGCGCATGATTAGGGCCCTTAGTCCTGAATCTGAGCGATAGATAGATGGCTAATGAACATGGATTTTAATGGTCTTTTGAATGGATTTCTTTCCATTATACATCATCAGCTAATCGTTGACCTTGTTGGCAAGCAAAATAAGGACGTAGCACGTGTTTAATCCAAATCTTCTGCAAGTTATCACTTAACTACGTATGTGAGTTATCATAATATACATAATTTTATAACAGATAAAATTTATTTTCTAGATTATCCTCTCACTTTAAATCTGGGAGATTATTTCATCATTTCATGCGAATGTATGTGGAAATAATTAAGTCAAGTTATTTATCCGGAACTTTATGATTTATTCTGTATAAATCATACTTAAACTAAGTCTTATTTGTTTTCTAATTAAATCAAGTTATTTTATAAAGTCTATTTAGTTTGAAAAGGTTAATTTTTTACCATTAATATTAAAAAGTCCTATTAACCAACAAGCTAATTTTCCTAAATACATACAAACAATATATTGATAAAAACAATATTGTTAACATAAATAGCCCAACAAAGTAAAAAAAAAAAAACTATACAAAAAATAAGGTATTATATTATTAAAGGAATTCCAACTTAAAAAAGCATTATATTGCATCACAAAATAACAATATAATTTTATTTTAAATATTAAGTATTAATTATATACTCCTAGTTAGTTAGTTTGTGTGTGTGATTTCAACTTGAAATATTGCTTCACAAAATAAAAATATAATTTTAAAATATAATATTTCATAATTTTTAGTTTTTAAATATTAAATACTATTGATTTATTTTTCTTGAATCGCTGCAATACTAGTTTTTTTTTCTTAATTGAACTTTTTGCTACCCATCTTTCACATTTTTGCAAATGTTGCTATTAAACTATGAAATTTGCACAATTTGTCTTTCAACTTTTGAATTTTGTACATTTTATCATCCAATATTTTTTGGCACATTTATCATCCAACTTAATTTTTTTTGTGTATATTTTATCACTGAAATCTTAAAATAGAAATGCTTAATTATAATATAAGGAGCAAGATGAGTAAAATTTTGCAAAATTTTTACAAATTTTTAAAAATAGGTGATGTAAAAAGTGCAAAAGAAAAAAGTCGAGTGACAAATTATGTAGCATTTTAAAATTTGAGTGACAAAATATATAAATTTTATAATTTAGTGACAATTTGCAAAAACATGAATGATGGATGAAAAAGAATTATAATTAAATCTTTTTTTCTTCTATCTTGGTCTAGACCCAAGCAATGCATTGAGGCAAATACTTGTTATACTGTACTTGCTATCATGCTGCATATGGCAAAATTAATATCAGGTGATATGATTAAAAAATAATTTTTTGAAGTGTATAATTAGATGTTTTGGTGATCTTAATCCTGTGTATAAAAAAATAATTATTAGAAAACATTAATCTCCTAAATATATATATTTCAGTATTTCAAAAAAATAGTCATTCGCTATAAAAAAAATCTAAATTCAACTAAAAAAAAGCTGCATATGGCAGCAGGAAAAGAGAATTGGCCGATTTGGGGAATAATGGATATGAAAATGTGGCTTTATTAGTTTGAGTTGGCTTCTGTCCCCCGTAATTTAATACACTGTTTGTAGTTTGTAATTTACAGGCACTTTTATGATCTGACATTCAACTGAAGAGAGTAGACATACCAGCCCATAAATGTTAGTTACGGCTCAAGGACTCGTTTCTACTTTCTACAGCTAACCAGGAAAAATAAATGATAATATTCATATCACATTTTTTATAATACTTTTACAGCGTATATTATTTTTATTTCTATTTATCATGTATTTTTTTCTTATTTTTATTATAAAAAATCGTATATATAATTTCTCTATAAGATTTTTTAACCTTGTTTGATATTTACCACCGTCTGTACAAGTTCAAAAATATTGTGATTTTTTGAAAATACACTGCTAATACATAAACTATTTACTCATAGGTTTTTAAGAAATTACATAATTAAACACTTTCATTGTTAAGATTATATACATTTTATAATTAAAAAACTATAAATGATTTAAGTGTGTTTTTTAAAGTCCATTTCAACATAATTGAAACTTGAAAGGAAGTTTCACAAATTTTAAAAAAAACCCGTAGAAAAAAGATGAAGATCAAGTTGGATTGACGCTACGTTAGATGAAACCGAAAAACAAATACACTCCTGACCTTTTTTGTATAACATTTTACTTACAAAATTGTTTATCAAAAAATAGTTTTTTTTTTCATAAGAAATACGTAACATTATCACTTCACTTGCATATCAATAGAAACAATATAATACAAATAAAGTATTAATTCAACATCAAAATCTATTTTTTATTGTAAGAATTGTGTTTTTATTCAACAAAAAATTAACTCCTATGTTTAGTTTAACTTACTTTTAAAAACGATTATTTATTTTATAAAATAAATGAGAAGTTTTAAAAGGAAATTATATAATTATTTTCAAGAAATAGTATGTTTTTTTAAATTTGAAAAAGATGTGTATTAATGACTTGTTTATAATGAATTTAAATTTGAAAATTATCTTTTATATATATAAAGGTAAAATTGTTTATAATATCTAACATTAGACAATGAATAGGTAGTTAATATGCTTTTAAACATGCACAACTTCTTCAAAATACTATTTCTTAAGATTTAATTAAGAACACGATTTTAATTTTAATAAAAAAACATTCTAAGCCTTACACACTAACTAATTGCCCGTTCTTAATCGTACTATGGTTTGCCAACTTAACCAAGTGGACTTAATGAATTAATAATGATGTTTGGTCTGAGTTTTTTTTTATTTGTTTTAAAAAATATTTTTAAATTTTTAAGATTTAAAAAATATGTATAGAAAATAAAGTACTATAAGGTATTATTATATTTTTACTTCTTTATAAAAGATTGAAAAAGTTGATTTGTTATTTTTAATTTTGGTTTTGCTTTTGAAAATATTTTCTAAATTTTAAACAAATTTGTTTTCACACTTATCTTTTATTTTTTATGAAAACAAAAAACAAGCCAATCGTCATTTAAGATTGTCATGACATCACATTGAGACATGAATTTGGAACTTTGGGGAATTTTAACCAATTAAATCCACATTCCAACATTCAATATAATACTTCCTATATGTAATCGTAATTGTCGTATAAAAAAGAAAAAATATTTAAAAATAATAGTCATTTTAGTTTTTTTTAATGTAACATTAATTACTCCTTATAATATTAATGGTGAACTATAAAATTCATAAATGAATTAATGATAATAAGACTAATTTTATAAAATTATTATTCTCTTTTATATATTTATTATTTTTTCTTGGTATGTCTAAGTCAACTTAGAATAATAATTATTTTGGAATTGAGGGAATAGTACAACTAGCCACGTTCCTGCCTTGACTTAAAGAATACAATGATGGATTTTATAATAGAGTTGTGATAAATATACACCCTATAATATGTTATTTCCAATTTTGAATATAAACAACAAAAGTTTCTTATTTTTTGTGTTTTAAATATAAGTAAATTTTAATTATCTATATCTTATTTAATGAGACTCTCTTCAAAACATAATTCATTTAATAAGACGGAAGGACTTTTTTATTGCGTGATATCAAGTTGATAAGTTCTAACGAATGGTAATTTAGGAAAATTATTTATTTATTTTATTGAAAATCACAATTTAGTAAGTTAATTAGTTTCTTTAATAAATATGAAATATGTTTTTTCTTCTTCTTATAATTGAGACAGTAAAAAGTATGTAACTAGAAGGAAGATATACAACAAAAAAAAATGTAATGCTAACCACAAAGTCTCACATAGTTTAAGAGTAAAAAATTAATGGTAGCTTATAAATACTTTTTTTCCTTAAACTTGCTGATGTGTTTTCTACATAAATAAATTTGTGACGTTTTTTTGACACTTAAGCTGATAACATCTCATATGGTAATCATAATTAATCCTACGAACTTGAGGTTAAAACATTATCATATATATATATATATATATATATATATATATATATCAATATGTAATTGGATGACAATATTAAAAAAATTATATTATTAAAACATATTATTTTTTAAGATAAGATAGAAAAGAAAATAAATATATGCTTATAATTATTTTTGTTAATTTCAGATGTGTTTAAACCTATTCTTTAAGAATAGAAGTTTAGCTAATTATTTATTTTCTATAAAACGTTTATTTTTCCTTTGTTTATTACAAATTTATTTTTTTAGAATTTTTATAAATTAGATTTAGCATATTTATTTTTCGAATAAGACTTAGGTTCTAGTTAATAGATATTTTTATTCTTTTTCAATAAAAAAAAATATCTCAATTGTAGTTATGTAATATTGTAGGTTTTGATAATGCCAAAAGCAAAAGATAGTAAGACAAAAGTAAAATAACATAAAAATCTTGAATACGAACAAGTCAAGCAATTAGAAGATTCAAGACTTAGGTTAAGTTGTTAAAAAAAATTTCCAATAAGCATATTTGATCATTTGATTAATTTAAATCAAGTCTTAAAGTTTCTTTTTAAAGTGTTAAAGATGTTTTTCAAATTATGAAACCAATATAATCAATTACCACATTATCATGTGATCGATTACCATAAATTTAAAATTTTGAAATTGCATCAAAAAAGTATGTTTTGAAAAGTTGCATATTTTGGGAATGACCCTTAATGATTTGCATGAATTTTGTCTATAAAATATTAATCATTTTAACACATTTAAAAAATGATGAGAAACTTTTGGAAATATCTTATTACCAATTATTCTCATTCATCAAGTTCTTGATAAAAAAAAACTTTGTCAACTACACTTTTTATTGAGATAGCTTCTAGTAATTCAATTTGTAACATTTCCTCTAAATCAGAAAGTAAATTCTTATATTCTTTGTCTAAACTTTTAAAAAGAGTAAGATGTCTCTTATAAGAACAAAAATGTGTTATCTCTCTATTCTTGAGAGAATCAAACACAAAAGATGAGACATCCCTTATAAGAATAAGATTGTAATATTTCTTCATTCTTGAAAGATTCAAACACAAAGAGTGAAAGATCCTAAGATATAAGAGTGTTATGTTGTTGTAAAAGATTTGAAAGATAATAAAACTTCAAAGTTGATTATTTGGAAAATGAAAATAGACACAAGAAATGAACGAACCAATATAAATTAAGTTTGTAATTCTATATTTCATTATTTTTTTACTTATATTGCAAATTTACTGTATTCATTTATATTGGTAGAGATCTTAATTACTTATTTTTTTAAATTAAGGGTTTGATACGTTATCATATAAA
>PYAF01001472.1:1088869-1132671 GCA_007407185.1 Glycine tomentella
GACCACTTGGATAACATCAATTTATTAATAAAAGTATAATACATGTATTGTAAGTACAATACTTAAATATAATAATATGTGACACTCATTTAGTTCTTGAGTGAGTTCAATTATTGAAGAAAAAAATTATTAGAAATTTTAAATCTAATGTGAGAGTGTAGAACAATTTAATATTAGTTAAGAATCCATAAATAAGTTGCCAATTTTTATTAAAATATTAATACGAAAACAATTAATTATAGAAAAAAAATTAATACCATCAACTTGCATTGAATGTAAATACATGTTAGATGTTACTATATACTTTTATCACATTTACTTTTATGTTCTACTTAATTACCCTTACTTTTATCAAATTTTTACTTCATTTTCTTTATCATATCATTTATCATATTTAACATCTAGTTATTTTTTATTTTTATTTTTATATCTACCTTCTTTTCACCCTGATCTAATCCTCCAAAATAAGGTACACATTTTTCGTTACTCTTAAAAAATACTATCCGCTAAAAATATGATTAGAGGCCATGGCCACGAGAACTCTATTATTTTTCTTTCAAAAAAAAAAAAATAACCCTATTATTTTGTGCGTATGCGTGGATAATGACTAATGAGAGACAAAGACCTTACCAGTATAAAGTTTCCCCTGGCCGTTGGATGCAGTACGGCACCAAGCTGATAGGTGTACGGTGATGATTAGTGGTTCAGTTACTTTAACCACTATAGTAACATCTGTTGCTCTTGCGATTTCGTAAAGGCCAAAGTACCCATAATTCACAAATCAATAATGAAGTCTTTGCTTATTTTTCTTTTACATTTCCATGTATAGTTCTGATTTTGGAAACATCTTTTGTTCTGTTCAGGTTTGGATTGGAGAAGTTTCTTCTATAAAAAAAAACTATTTTGAAATTTTGTAAATCTGTAAAGCAAGCTTTAAAATAAACTAACTTTTTTTATAATAATAATAGTAGTAGTAGGACACCTAATCACTTAAAATACCTCACAACACTTATCATTTTTTCCTAATCATATCTTACTATTTATCGTATTTATACTTCTTTCTTTTTATTTTTCTAAGGATTGTTTAGAATAAAGTTTGATATTAACAAATTATTATTAAACAAGTCTAGTTTAATTGATTATTTAAGATATATAAATTATTATAAATCTTTTATTTTTATTTTTTGATTTGATAAAAAAAACTTGTAATGCATAAAAATGTATTATTCTATAATTTTAAAATGCACTTTCATATATTTTCAATAAAATCTTTTTTTATTAACAAGACTCCTAAATAAATTTCCAAACATTAATTAGGTTGTGCAAATCCGTTTTTTCTTCATTTTTTTGCCAAACTTAAATTTGTACTTTCTCCATCTCATAATAACCATCATCTCAAGAAGAAAATAATATTTTAAAATAACTGACATATTATTTTTTTAATGATAAAATTAATATTTTTTATTTATTTATTAAATTTTGTATTTATATAAAATAATTATAACGATAATCATAATGAAACTAATTAATGAATCAACTTATGTAGTCCTGTTACATATCGCAATAAACATAATTTTATTTTAGAAAAAAAGTACACATATAAATTTGATAGCCACATAAACATTTTTGCTTTTTCCGGGGAACTCCCCTAGACTTCTCTGCATTCTCTCGAGTCTCAATCCACCAAACCAAGTAAAAGTTACAGGACCCTTTGATCCATATTTCTTCTTTCTTTTCTCTGTGTTGCCCCCTCTTCCATTACATCATAAACGCAAAAGAAAAGGGAAGTCGAAGCTGGAATCAGAAATAAACAGTCTTTTAATCACCACTGTGAAACTGAAACCTTGATCCATTCTTGTAAGTGCTTTTCGGTTTTCATTCACCCCTTGTTTATAGAATTATAGGGTGCTTGATCGGTTTACTTTGCCATTCATTTTTTGCATCACTAATAAATACTCTTCCACTCTTCGTTCGCTTTTTATGTCTTCCTTTTCAAAACCGTCAAGCATGTGCTCCTTTCAGCAATGCCGTTGACTCACGTTCCAATAGCGTTTTATTTGCGTTTCGTTATATATGGTAACTAATACCACTTAAAAGCCAGTTCTTTTTTTTTCTGCATATCTTGTTCTTGCTCATTGTTCTCAAAAGACTTTCGGATTTTATTTATTTTTTGGTTTGATCCTTGTTTCATGTTATTAAAAACACTTTCCATTTTGATATTTCCGTTTTGGATTTCGACAAGTCAATCTGTGTGCAAATTTTGCTTTGGTGAGTCTTTCTTTCTGGCAAGAGGAAAATCAGAAAAAAGGTGCACCTTTTCAATGGATGTTGATTGAGATCTCAATCTTTGCTTTAAAATTACTAACGAGCCTAAAGATGAAGGAAAAATAAAGAAACCCAAACCTTTTTGTGGTTCTTTAATCGTTCATCCCCACACTATTTTCTGTAAAGTGCAGAACTTTGCGTAGCTCAAAGAAAAGGATGAACCTGGACTTTTATCTATTTATCATGTATATTATATGCTTTTTATTTATATATTTTTGGACTCAGAAGCTGTCTTTATTTCCCCTGCAACTAGTTCTTTTTATATTGCCGATGAAAACCGCTCGACACTTGTTTAGGATTTTTAACATTAACAAGTTTTTTGGGACAAGAAAAATAAATATCTAAAACCACGTAATTTAATTTAATTTAATTTTTGCCCCATACACTGTGACTTCCCCTTACTAATACAAAACTCGTCAAATTGATTGAAAAAACATTCCCTGTAGGATTTGGATAATCTGGATCTTCCTCTTAAAACATTTTTGTTGCGACCTTGTTTTTCTCTGATCTTTTAATTGCTTTCCAATTTGCCTCAGTTTTAAGTCATCGAAGGTGGAGGAACAATGATAACAGAATCAAAGAAGATATCTAAGGTATGTGAACTACTATTCCGCTATTTTCACATTATCTCGTGGATCGTGAAACGATTCTTTAATTTTTTATTTTTTATTTTCATTTCGTGTTGCAGTCTTCGTGGCCAAAATTAGCCAAGTGGCTCAATATAACGAGTAGTGCTGAGAAGTTTAGCTCAGACTATGATGCAGCAATAGGTGAAAAACGACTTTCTTCAATTGTTGCGACTTGCGTTTCGTTTTCACGTTTCGCGTTGAAACTTAATAACTGGGAGTTTTCTTTGTTGTTGACGTGGGACTCAGCAGCAACTGCGAAGGAAAGGAGAAAGAGTTTTTCCGACCAAGATCGTTACGTCGTCGTACCGGATGATTTATCAGGTACTAATTGGCGAACACTGTCTCAGATTCGTCTACGCCGTTTGATCAACTGACCAAACCGAAAATTCACCACCCGTCTCTTGATTTGGGTCCCATCTGGATCATTGGACCTGCCACGTAGACGGTTGATTTTCAATCATAATATTGAGCTAATCCTAATATTAATATCATTAGGTTTAATAGCACTTATTATTATTAGTTAGCAATTGATAATACTGTATGGAATAATTAATTGTAATTAATAATTAATTTGATTTTGTTTTCAAAGAGGGGTGGGTGATGGATTCTACAAGCGGAACGAAGAAAAAATCAGCTCCTGGCACTGGGGGTCTGGAACTTAGGTAAATACTTCAATGATACTCGATGTTGAAATAATATGTGGCTATTCAAAGATTATAAAAGTCCTATGCACTTATTTTGGTTAAAATATCTATCTATATATATATATATGGAGTGTTCTTGACTTGAGATAAAATGATTGAGGAATTGAGGGTGTGGTTTTTGTGTATAGGATGTTCGTGGGGACGTGGAATGTCGGCGGGAAGTCACCGAACGAAGGTTTGAATATGAGGAATTGGCTTACGTGTCCTTCCCCAGCTGACATCTATGTTATAGGGTATGTACAGCATTTATTTTTCATATAATTATAATCTCTGTTTAATCTCAACCACTTTTTTTAATTTTCTGTTCTATGACCTGTCCATCGTTTTGCCTTTATTCACCAATTTAAATATTCGTCGAGTACAAGCTGCTCATAATTACACTGCCATTTTCGTAACCTTAAACTATTTTGTTATTGCCTTATTGGCGAATATCAATGACTGACTGAACCCTTAGTCGTGTCAGAACCATAAAGGGCATTTTTTGCCCTATTCTTTTTCCCCAACGTCGTTCTCCCTCTCTTACGACGTCGCATTACACCTGTAGTTGGTTCCAATTTTGATAGTATAAATAATAAATAATTATAAGTAAGAAAATTATCCTACTTTATATTTTTTGTTTCTTTCACTATTTTCTTCTTAAATCAAACAAAGCATGAGGGTGAGGGTGGATGAATCCTTTCACAGTATGTTTTAACAGAGTTCTTTTCCTCATTTTTCTTTTCTTTGGTAATGTATTCCTCGTTTCTTAGAACAAGGTAATCTACTTGTGAAAT
Source organism: Glycine tomentella (assembly GCA_007407185.1). NCBI lineage: Eukaryota > Viridiplantae > Streptophyta > Magnoliopsida > Fabales > Fabaceae > Glycine > Glycine tomentella. Next base: position 1,093,301 of record PYAF01001472.1, read on the forward strand.
GCAGTTAAATTCCTACTTATAAAAAATGTGTAATTACAAAAAAAAAAAAAACTCAATTATACTAGTAGTCTAGTACCATATTCTTTTCTTTTGAGAAAATTGTTGAATGAGATATAGAGTGGTTACAGCATTTAAAGTTGACCATAGCCTTTTGTACTTCGCGAATGCTAGGAACATGTTAGTTGACACATTTTATGTTTTATTATTAAAAAATGCTACATGTTCCTAATAAACGGTCAAATTTCAATCAATAGAATAAAAAAAAAATCTTAGGAAGAAAGCATTAACTGTTCGTAACATTTAACGTATTGCAATGCATTGTATCTTGTTAGGTTCCAAGAAATTGTACCGCTAAATGCGGGGAACGTGCTTGGGCCGGAGGACAGTGGCCCAGCAGCGAAGTGGCTGGCCCTTATTCATGAAGCCTTGAACACCAACAAGTGCGACCATGATACACACTATTACACCAGCAAGAAGTGTAGGCAGAATTTTTCGGAATTCCTCTCTTTAGATGAGGAGTTGGATAATAATGGAGAAAACTATCCCAAGAGTTCACGACGCTATTGCTTAGCAGCAAGCAAGCAAATGGTTGGTATATTCTTGTCCGTGTGGGTACGAGCGGATCTTTGCAACCATGTTACCAATTTAAAAGTCTCAAGTGTTGGCAGAGGCATCATGGGCTATCTTGGAAATAAGGTTCGTTACTCCAATTTACTATACTACTACTATAAAGCGTGCATAGTAATTAGAGCTATTTATGGAGGAAATGAGACGGATTTATTTTCGTGCCAAGGGCCAGTTGGGACCGATATATTTCCTAGTTTCTGTACTTTGAGAAATTATTACATGACCCGTATAATGTTATCTTAACCAAATATGGTTGTGAGATTGACTGGGACCACTAATCCTTAAAATACTAATTTTTTAAAATTTACATTTGTCAAAATTATTTTTATGTCATGCCCGGTTGGGTTGGTAGGCTACTAGGCTAGCGAGAACATAGCGCTTATAAAACACCTTGTAATATTGAAGTGTAATGTTGCAATAAGGAATATGAAAATACATAGAATCATGTAAACATTTGATTAATGTTTCCTACATGAATAACCGTACATGAGACTCATTAATTTCAGTTTTATATCTTTTTTTTTTCTTTTTTCTTCTGTTTTTCATAGCATGAAATTGACATATTCTTTTCTAGCACGAGAGAATCTAAGCAAAAATGGCTATAAGTTGCATAGTAGTGGGTATGTGACCTTTGTTTTTTGTCTGATTGGGATGTGACTTATGACTATGAGTTGTGTTCGAGTACAGTGGTATGTATAATTTAATTGCTTACATTTCTGATTTTTATTGTTTGCTGCTTGCTAACAGGGTTCAACATCAATTAGCATGACATTGTACAACACCACCTTCTGCTTCGTTTGCACCCACTTGGCTTCTGGGGAGAAATTTGGTGATGAGTTGCGAAGGAACTTGGACGTCTCGGAAATCTTGAAGAAAACTAAGTTTTGTCACTCGTTTAAATCTCTTGTTCATCCACTCTCTCCTGAAAGCATACTAGAACACGAGTAAGTCCTTTCTTTACACTTTTTTATTTTTTAGTTTCTTATATCGTTCACTTTCTCTCCTTGGCATGTGTTCTGATTGTCTCTTTGAAACTTTTTTTGGTATATCTACAGTAATATTATTTGGCTTGGCGATTTGAATTATCGGCTAGCTGCTGGCTATGATGACACACATGAACTACTAAAGAAGAATAATTGGCAGGCATTACTAGAAAAGGATCAGGTAATTAATTTTGTTAGTATAATTTATATATACCTTTTTTTTTTCTTTTCTGTTTTGGTGTTTTAGTTTTTTCTTAGCATGTTTTTAAGGCCTATCTCTATGCTAACACAATTTTGTATTGACTCGGCTTGGCAGCTAAGGATAGAGCAGAAAGCTGGTCGAGTATTCAATGGTTGGAATGAAGGGAACATATACTTTGCTCCTACTTATAAATACTTGACCAATTCTGACCACTATGTTGCCCAATCCTCCCGATCCAAGGAAAAACGACGGACTCCTGCTTGGTAAGATTTCAGAATTCCTTCTTAATCTAAAGTTTACATTTTGTCACCCACAAAGGGCACACATCATTTGAATCATTAATTAGATTATTATTTCCACTGTTGCCGTTGTTGGTGGTTTATTGATGTGCTTTGTTATGGCATGGTCAATTGAGGCCATTGCCCATTTGAATCCAAACCTCATTAATTGAGCATTTTCATATGCTCAGGTCACTTTTAATGATGCTATTTGCATTTGTTTAGAAACTGGTAATGTATGCCTTTGAAAAGGACTCACTCGTGATGTACAATATTTTTTGTTGTTTAATGATATAATCCAACAAGTATTTATATTTGAGTAATGTTACTTGTAGATTAAAATTTTACTATAAATTATACTCCAGTAGTACATGAATGAAAGAGATAAGAGGATAGAGACAAGTATGCAATAAGACAAATAATGTAATAGAAAGGAAAGAACAAACATAAAAATTATTGTGTGGATAACATTATTCTTGGAATTTAATTAGAATGTAATGATTGTGTTTTACACTGTAATTCAATCAAAACATTATGTATAATAAGATTATTGACTTTTGTAATAGTTATTTTGAAAGTTATATTTTAGATAACTATTAATTAATTGACACTGATATATTGTGTATAATCTTGTAAATGACACAAAATTGTTTGTGTGGGATGTGAAAACAGGTGCGATCGAATATTGTGGAAAGGGGAAGGCCTGAATCAGATGTGGTATGTACGAGGAGAGTCCAAATTCTCAGACCACAGGCCAGTGTATTCACTATTCTCTGTTCAAGTGGACATGAAAAGCAAGAATATAGCTCCCACAACTGCCACAATGCCTAGGTGTTGTCCCTTAAAACCGTTGACAAATTCTTCGTTGTCATCGACTTGTTGCGCTGTTAAAGTCCAGGCAGAAGAGCAACTCTTGCTGCTAACAAGGGCACAAAGTTGCATAGACACCGTACCCAGGTTTTGAGTACATAAGACCGACACTAGGCAGAGATTATAGTTTACAAGTTGATACCACCTTCAAGTAACCGCAGCTCGCGGTATTGTGTGGGATCATGTGGATAACCATGATGATGCTCTTGGCTATCCATATTCGTGTACCATAAGTTCATAACCACCCCTGATGGGTTTTTTTTGGAACTAGGTAAGATTTTTGTTGGAAATTAGTCCTGAAATCTTACCTTGTTAAACACCTCACAACTCCTTTAGTGAATATAGGATAGCTGTCAATATGTTGTGAGTCGTGGAAAATTTTGGAGAGAAAAATGTTGATTGATGATATTTGTAAATTTTAAAATGTAACCATTTCAATGATTATTATTATTATTATTATTAATATAGATATTTTTTAGTACAACGTCCAACTTGTATTTTTCATATAGAATAGATCATAAATGACTGATTGATGATGCTTGTCACCATGCGCTGGGGAAACTTATGCATATTATTTATGGTGTTCTTTTTTTGTTGTTTGTACTTGAATTACCATTATAGGCGTAAAGAAAGGTCAATTAACTTGAATCTGAGAATATCATGTCTGTTCATACAAATAATTGCTGAGAAAAATAATTAACTACTGTCAAACTCTTATGCTTACAAGGCTTACAACAATTCCATATCAACAAGTCTCACCTACGACTAAGGGTATGACATAATTTTTTTATTTCAATGTGTCGATCTTATAACAAGGGAGATGACAACTTATCTATAGGTTAAAGCTACAGAGAGATTTTTAGTACAATATGAATTGACAAAGGATTTAACAGGGCTTATAGTAATTGGACAGCTATATCCCTAGCTTACGACAAAGCATATGGCAATTCTATGTCAAGAGATCATATAATTGGTGAAGGGGAAGATGGTATAATATCAGTGTGTCAAACCTACTACCACTAGGGGCAAAATAACATGCCATTGGTTGCTCATTCTACTGAAAGTAAAGAGAGTTATGATATCCTTTGGTGGCTTTGATGATGATACAACTCAGGAAAATTCATTTCCAGCTATGAACTATTGATGTGTCAAGCAGTGCCACGTAACTCAGAAGCCCTGAATGAGAAACAGTTGGGGAAATCTAATTCCTTCCAAGATAAGAATGTCTAAGGAGTGAGGAGGCTCCTTCAAACAAATGCCCTTAAAATATCAAAAGTTTGTTGTCCACTGGTATTCTGGATGGAGTTCCTGTAAAGTATAAGACTTTGTCGTGGTATGTAAATTTTAGTGTCAATTAATCCTTCACAGTGGCTTAACCTCAATTAATTATCTTGTTGCTATGCTTGCTAAAAGGAACTAATTTGAGGTATCATAAAGGTTCTGGGTATTTATGCAATTATGCAGCTGCCTGTCATGAATTTTTTTGAAGGTATGCCTGTTAAAACCTGATCATAGATGTAGGATTCTTTTTGAGTTAAATTGCTATTTCTGATTGATGTTACATATCCCAAGCTTATTAATGCATGAGTTTGAATAGCATGCTGGTTGCAAGACAAAACACCCCAATAATAGCATGTACTTTGAGAATAATAGCAACACTATATATGGGATAGTATAGGGGCTCAGATAGTAACTAGTTCACCTATGAACCAGAAATCCTTCCCCGTTTGAAAAGGTTATGCAATTATTAGTATATGTAGTTCAGTCTTAACGTGGTGACCGGTGGGTAGTGTACTAGTTTGTACTTTGTAGGCTTTGATCTCAGGGCATTTCAATAGCTCCCTTGCCTTGAAGGATGTCCTCGTTGTCAAACAAGCATTAGTGGAAGTCACCTGCAAATACTTCGACCCTAAGTAAACTTTGTGTTTAATGGGAGAGTAGAATGGCTGAGAAGAGAGTATATCTGGAAAGGGAGAACCCCTTGGTGTTATATAGTGGTTTAGACACTGGAGCAGGTGGGATTAGGTGAGATTAAGTGGGTAAATGGTCACTTGTTTGCTAGTCGAGAGCAGGCGAAATTCTAGTGCACATGCAGGTCTAGAGCGCATGCATGCTCACTTACACACCTATTTTCTGAACTTTCATATCTTCATTGTTTGTGTTGATGCAAAATCCTTTGTATAGTTAAAAGTGTCCTCCTTCTCTCATTGGAAGACACTTGTTTGTTGATTGGAATAAATTATTTGGAGACAACTTTGCTGACTGACTATCAACAATAACGCTGGTGTTTAAATATTTCCTCAATTGTGGACAACTCATCCTTGTTGAGAATAAAAGGGAACTTAGGGAAAAAAAAATGGAACATGTGTATTGCTTATTGGGTGCGCAATGGCTGTAAGTAGTCAATAAATTTCATGGAGGCTAGCCGATTTTGATATCATGGTCTTTATTCCGGTGCATGAACACTTTGAAAAATAAAGGATCTTGGTCTATCTTCTATACGCGTTGTCTTTTGAGGGGTTGATTTCCTCATTAGGTAGAATTTTATTTTCCAACCCTGTTTCATGGTATCATATATGCTTGCTGAGCCATTTACGGCTTTTGTTATGCTGAATTAGAAATGAAATCGTGTTATATTAGATGCACATGCTACTTCGATGGTGTCATATGAAGTTAATTGGTGAGTGAATTGGTTAGAATAAATTTTCAACCTCTGAAATTTCTGGCTATTGTGAATTAATACTTGATACTATCGAACTCTGCATCAATATAATGTGTATTCAAAGTTGGTGTGTCTTCTTTTGTTGGGAATTTATTGCCTTTTATTAAGACTTGCCATTTGCATGCTACGGTGTTATATTAAAAATCTCTACTACTACATCATAATTGTTCAAACAACCAGGAACCTATATAGTTGTTGTCATCAAATAGGCATTTGGACGGTTGAAAGATCCCTGATTGCTGAAATTTAGATTGAATTTGGTATGTTTCCTCAAACTTGTTCATCTCGTGCTATGTTTCCCGCGCCTAAGTTACTGAGAGTGATGACCTCATGATTAGAATGCTCCTCCTCTACTGTTTGCTTGGATGGCAATGTATGCTCTTTAGTAATTGAATTTGATGACACGTAGTCATTGCTTTTACCCCACACCACAAGATACAGCCCTAAAATAATTACAATAGCTCCAACCACCCTGTAAAATTTGTCAGATTTCTTTAAGGAAAAATATTTAGTTGTTTGGGAATGTGTTTTTGGGTTTGAAGTTGATTTTATAAATTACCTCCCGAGGTACATTATTTCAGCCAGAAAGAAGGAGCCCATGATAGCCACAATGACCATGCAGAGAGGGTTAAAAGTTGTTACAAAGACCGGGCCTCTATCTTTCATCACTGCTCCTTGGATGTAATAAGCCATTCCCGAGCAAACTATGCCCTGCATAAGAATATTTTGTAAATTTATAGAAAAAAACTTAGTTTGAAACATAAATATTATACACGTTTCTTGTGACAGCAAAGGAAAAAATTAAACATAAGTCTACTTTTTCTTCCATCTCATATTTATTTCATTTTTTTCTCTTTATCTTTCACTGCATTTTTTTTATCATAGATTAAATTATTATTTTTTCTCTCTAGTTTTTTAAATCCATTAATTATAACATTTTATCCTCCTATTCTTATAAATTCGTATTTTGATTCTTCTAAAGATTATTAACAAATAATGATTAATTAAATTATTAAATTAATTATAAATTAATCAAAATCATTATTTATTAAAAATTGAATAAAAATTATGAATCCTAATTTTTTTCATTGTATTCTTTCTCTTCTCCGCAAATACCTCTTCTACCTTCACTAACACAAGCCACTCCACCAAACAGCAACATCACATTAAGGTTAATAATTATTTATTAAAGTCTTTAATAATTAAGAATTTTTATTTAATTTATAATTAATTTAATATCTCTAATAACCACAATTATTAATTAATAATATAATGTATATGAGGGACCAAAATCACAAATTTATAAAATTAGGAAACCAAATATTACAATTAAAATAAAAGAGAACAAAATCATAAATTTAAAAAACTAAAAAAACCAAATTATAATTCAGCCTTTTTAATAATATTTGTCACATCAATTATTTTCTTTAACTCTTATTTTCACCTATACAACCCAAAATTAGAATGTACATTTATCACTACTCAACTTGCATAACTAGTTTGTTTACAAAATTCTTATCGTCAATAGATATGACAAATTTGACAAGCCACCAAATCAAAACTCCACGTACCATACTCTATTGCATTTATACTTGTTTTCTATTTTGTTTGTATTTTAAAATATTGGCTCTCTGTGTTTAGTGATTTTCTTGGATTCTTTTCTTAAACTTAGCGTTAGATGTGCATTTATTCTCTTATGTTTGATCCAGAGGTGGTAGTTGTGTTTACTATATAGAAGTAAAGAACCTACACTGTAAACAGCAGCAAGCAGTTTTGTATCCCATTGCAGAGACCAAGCAGAAAGATTCTTCCTTTCCATAATCAGTGCCACTACGCCACCTTCAACTGTTCCCAATAGGCATATCCATGCTGTAAGAGAGAGCTCAGCAGGGTAGGCTTCAATGGTAATAGCCTAGAGAATAAAGAGATTAAACTCTATATTAGTGACCTCATAAAATCAAAAGAAAAAAAATTCATTGCGATCTATTATTATCAATAGCCACAGATGATGATGGTGGAAACTCACTTGGAGAATCATGAAACAAGCGCAACTAAAGCAGCCAATTGTGATCATCACTGATCCCTTTATTGCATGTTGAAGATTCACCCCACCATTTTGCTGGTTGTGGGTATTACTTGCGTGTGTTCCAAAAAGATCAAGTATTGGGCCCTTTATCAGTGTCATGACCATGGCACCTGCAACAGTGGCTAAAGTCCCTACCACCTTTGCTTGACTGCGTATACTTTTTAGTTTTACCTTCTCAAGCCTGGAATTGCCACTCAATATTTCAGATATGTAGATTTCTTAAACATGGCATAAAGAGTTTGCTGTTTGCCACTGCGTGTTACAGGTTTTTTAGTTTGACAGAATGCATCCAGTTACAGACACAATCGTATTTGTATATTTCTATATTAATAAGTCTGTTTTAAATAATTTTCTAGCAACTAAACAACTAAATGTATTGAAAAGAAAAAGAGAATCAAGCAACTACAAAAATAGTGATAATCTTTTTTAGTTTTGTGCAATGGTGTACACATATTACTCATTTTAACTCATACTTTTCTTTTTTTCTCTTTCTATCTTATTTTGATTATATATAAATAAAAAAATACAACCTTATTGTATGAATATAATTTCTGATGATGTCTTTTTAGCTATAAATAAATCTGGAATATTTTTCTATTGAGCGGCGTGAGAATGTTACCTAAGAATCCAAGCCATGACAAAGGTAATGGCAGGGAGGACATTGTACATGGAAACAGCAAAGGTTGCTGTGGTGTACTTCATGCCCAAAAAATACAAATTTTGGTCAATAACAGGCCTGCCATAAAAAAGAATAATACCAAAGTTAAGAACTGCATAATTATATATATTGCATGGTTAGGAAAATTAAAGTGATCGATCCGGCATGCATGCAGGTAAATTACTCTAGCAAGCTGAGAATCATCATCTTCATGAAGATTGAAAATGTCATCTTCGGCCTTACTTTCCTGTTAAAAGAATGTAGCATTACATCAATATCATGTTCACACAATCAAACACACACACATATATGGGAGAGAAAAAATACTTCTCCAAGATCAGTGCAAAAGGGGCCATGACAACAAAGGCAAAAACATGACGGTACACGACAAATACATAGTTACTCATTCCCTTGTTCAGTGCAGCTTTGGATAGAATATCCATACCAGAATATCCAAACTGTAAGAACACTACACCTATGAATGGCTTCAGTCTGTTAAAGAGTTTTTGTTTATCACTAGCCATCCTGTTTCAGCTCGGAATTGAACTAACCTATTTCTTGAGCCACAAGAATAAGATAGCACAGCGGTGCACCACAGAAAGCTCGTGTTTATATAGGGGCCGGAGGGTTGTGGCGTATAATTAATGCAATTAGTACTTAGAAAGTTAGTAGTATATATACTATACATTATATTTATACCCACAAATAGCAGCTCTTCTATTTCACGTAACCAAGTGGGGGGAGAGAGTCACAGTAATCAATATAATTCATCCGTTTAAAATGTCGGTGTCTACTTTCAATTATTACTATCTTTTGCATAGTTGGAATGTTACTCATCATGGAGTACCTTTTTATAATATCGTTTACTAGTTTCTTCTTTATTCATTTGTTTCTTCCTGATTCTTTTATTTACTTGATTTTTACTTATTTTTTAAGATTTTTCTGCAGACAAATTTTCTCTGTACTTTGTCATAAGATGAGAAAAAGTAATGCCAGCAATAGATTATTGCAGGTGAAGTGCTTGTTTACTTTTAAAGAATGAATTAGAATACATGATGGACGTGATCTTATTGATTATGTGGGAGCACCAATTGGACGTAAATTTCCGATATTGGAATGACAAATGTCCTTTTTTATTTATATATTTCTGATTTTCTGCAAATTTCAGAAGATGTACTTTGGTTCCTCTTAGCCTCTTAGGAGTTAATGGAAGAGGATGAAATAATCTATATAAAGTTCTGGATAAAAAGGGTTGTGAATTATTCAAGTGCATTATTGAATATAGTCCAATGAGTCAATATAGTCGAGAGCGACGTATGAAGGATGATTAGCACAAGCATAATAGCCATATCCTTGGTTATTAGTTTTGCTTTCCATTTTAATGCGTTAAAGGTTTTGTGACTTTGGTCTTAGGTCAAGACTTGAAAGTATGGTAAGCACTCAGGTCCACTTTGTAGCTGCTGGCTTTAAGCCTTTTTAAGGCGATTGTATCTTTGTGCTTTTCATATGTGCAGGCACTAGCATGACTATTTTGATACTCCACCTCCTTTTTGGTCTCAGGTACCCCCACTCAGTTTATTTTATATGTACACAAGTGGATCTGTGCCCCCACTCATTGTGTTATAAAAATTACTGCTTGTCTAAATAGACTTCAAATGGAACATTAGAATTAATGGTTTAATTTCACTGTAGAAGTGTGTGTACAAACATAACAGGAAATACATAATCGTTTAATTACTCGTTAATTGTAGTCGCATAAACTTAAACTTTTAGTCTTAAAAATGGCAGAGAATTATTGCACTATTTTAATCTCACTACATCAAATGTTTGGATGTGTGTGCCATATAACTCTGTTAGCTCTAGGTTCTTTAATATATACTACCACAAAATCAAAACTAACGGTGTAAAATCGCCATTTTTTTTCCTGACAATTGTTAAATATCTAGATAATTGAAAATGAAAAGCCTTCTGCCATGCATCACCGCCAGTGGCGATCCTTTTGCTGGTAATGCGTGACAAAGGCATTATAGCAAAACCAACACAAAATTCAGTCCAAATCTATTCGGAAACGCAAATTTGATATCCGCAAATGGTTACTCAAATATATACCATGTAATATAGAAAATGAATTAAATGGGAAATTTCATGCTTTCAAGCGTTTCATGTAGTAAGAATATTAAAGCAACGCAACAAGTTCTAGCCAGTACAAGGAGCGTAAACACAAGTCGCGTCTAAATTCTACAATCTCAAGATTCTTGGATTTAGGATGAACAAAATAGTTGATGTAAGAAGGTTTAAAAGAAATAGAACATGCAAAATAAAAAGAAGTGTTGATGAGGAAATATAAATGAAGGAAATAGAGAGAAGATAGGAGAAGGAGGAAGAGATAGAAGAAATGAGAGGTGTTGATAGAGACTAAAATATATTTAAAAAATCTTATATCACGGCTGTAACATATGATTTTAAGTATAAGACTAAAATGTAAAATATTAATTAAGGGTAAATATTCATTTTTGTTTTTGCATGTATAGAGTGTTGACAAGAGCCTAACCAATACATGAGACGAATTTATCAGCTTTTTATGTAAGGATAAAAATGATTATTTATCCAAAATATAATTTAATTTTCATTTTTCTCCCTTTTTTAATAATTACAAGTATAATATTTGAATAAATACTTAAAAAATAGAAAAACAAACATAATAATAAACATAATATTAATTAATAAACATAATGTGTTTGTTATTCTAAAATTTCTATTGTGACAATACCTTATCCAAAAATGAGAGTCAAACAAAAATGTTTTATTTAATGATTAATATTATGTTTATTATTACGTTTATTTTTCTATTTTTTAAGTATTTATTGAAATATTATGCTTGCAATTATTAAAAAAGGGAGAAAGATGAAAATTAAATTATATTTTCATCCCTGATTGTATAGAACGCTGACAAATTTGTCCCTGAATAAATTTGTTGCACTTTTTTCACTTTTTTTATGACTAAAATTTGAATTTTTATCTTTTAAAGACGAATTTGTCAATACTCTACATATTTATAGACAAAAATAGTTATTTATCCATTACTTAATTATAAGAACTAAAAAAAAAATATAAATACAAAGACTAAAACGTAAAGCATAATACATGTTAATGTTACATCATTCATGATTAATAACATTATATTTTTTAATGACAGAAGAAATGAAATGAAACTAAAAGTACTTACATGTGGAACAAAGTGGATGATTTTTAAGTGGGGACTAAAAGATAAAATTTGTACAGTTATAAATATCAGGAATTAAATCGTACAATTAAATATTCAAAACTCCAAAGTATCGTATATATATACAAGATTACAAGGTATTCCGCTCCTGGATCAACCTAAGCTCAACCCCAATTATCCAAAGTTGAGAAGGAAGCATAACGAAAGAATGTAGTGACTCCCATCGACATCAATAATAACTTTTACTATAATTCACAGCTCCTATTAACTTTCCAGAAGATAAAGATTTCATTTCTAAGAAGAAAATAATTATTCTATCAATTCACATTATCAAGAAGATGCTTGTAAAAACATACAGGACCATGTACTCTAGATACGCCTAATTCAAAAAACCCCAACACTTAAATTCATATTGACTTAAGAAAGATGGGGGGAGAGAAAAATCATGGATTAGATTCCTTTTATTAATTAAAAATTAATAAATTAACAATTAACATTTGATGATAAAAAAAATATTAACTTAATTGTTGGACTCCTTATGGGTGGTCCTTCCCTCTTGTTGACTAGGAATCAAGGTATAACATATGACACCTACCCTCAGCTTGTAGACTTGAAGAGTAGCTTGGGAGTTTGTTAGAGATACATAAAGACTCCTGGATCAAGTTGGACCAGGAGGGATAAAACAAGAGCATGAAATAGGAGTTATTTGTTTCATGGAGGATAGTTTATGACATTTAGTTTGAGAAAAAGGTTGATAATTAATGGGGTTGAATGCAATGATGTCTTTATGTGCTACTAAAATGATTAGTGGAAGAGGATACATAATTTTCTACATTAGAAGCAGCGGATGAATTGGGTTTTAGAACTCAGAGCTAACGAAAGAAAAGAGATCTCTAATACCATAAACATATTTAAAATAAAATGATTTTCGTTAACTCTTGAGTTGTATACATATGTAATTATATTTGTGCGCACCATTTAAAACATTATAATAAATCAAAGAGTTTCAAAACTATTCGCTTTGTCCCAAAATATTATAGTTTTAGACTTAAAAAATCAAATTAACTGATATTTTTATGTTTAATAAAATATTTAAAAATATACTTTAATCTTGTCATTTAATAAATATTATTATCTTGAAAGACTTAATAAATACATTTATTAAAATTTTAAAAAAATATTTTAATAAATTTATCTCCTAATAAATACTATAGTAATAATTCTCTTATAATAGTACTTATTTTTTTAATTAATGTACAAAAATCTTAAACAGCAGTTATGCTACGAAGAAGATGATAGATTAAACACGTAAGAAAAGGATAAGATTCGGAGATCGGGTGAGTCCTCCAAGGTAACCAATCTCAAAGCATTAATAGGTGATCTTTTTTTTATGACTACATTAATTGGTGATCTAATTCTGATGTGCAGGTCAAATGGAAATTGGAATCTTACTCAATGCGGGTCCCGTTTCACATTTGTTTCCTGCATGGCAGAAAAGAGAAATAATCAAATAATAACAGAATATATAAACTCCTGTTTTGTATTGGCTAATTTAGTCTTGAATTGAATTTTTTAAAATCCTCACTTTATTCTTTTAACTTTATAGAATGTCATTCACCTTATTTGTTTTTAGTACGAAGGGACAATATAAAACGAACTAAAGAAAATTAAAATAAGTGATTTTTTTATAATATTAGTGACTAAGGTAAAAGTTTGTAAAGTCAGATATTAAAATGATAAATACTGACAAATTTTAATTTTAAAATAGGGATTCACTCTAATAATTGGAGAAGGGATGAGGATTCAAATTAAAAAATATAAATAAATCTTATACCTAGAACTACTGCTTTAGAAGGCATATATACTTTTGGTCCTTTTTAATTGGAATTTTGACTCTGGTGTCTTTTCTAATGATTTTAAAGAACAAAACACAAATGATTGAAAAAGCATTAGTATTAATACAAGGGCAATAAAAAAAACAGCATTAGTTAGCTTCAAAACTTACGTGTTTTCAATTCAAATAAAGAAGAAAGGACAAACAAAAGGAAAAAGTGTGTTTGGTCTTGCTTTGTGTATTAAATGAATGTGATGAAATTAACATGCAAGAAAATTTGGGTTTACAATCCAGCTATTTAACCGGTCTTCTGTCTCACTCTATCTGGCATCAGTTACCTTAACTACTACTACTTTTATCCTAACCTCGTACAAGTTCTTACTTTTGGTTTTAGAGCTAGTTTCCATCTCGAATTTTGGAAAATTGCAACTCAAAATCAAACTTCAGGTGATTAACACTTTTCTAAATTCCAGAGGAATTTTTTTTCTTCTAATTATACTCTTTCAACTAATTTACATGTCTTAAAGAAAAATAATTATCACATTTGTTAATTATTTATATTATCTTTCCAAAATTATTATTTTATTCTCTCTATTCATTTATTTATTTCTCATTATTATTTAGAGAGAATAATTAAGTAAGAATATACAAGAAAAAAATAATTAATGCATCTAAAAATTAGAAAATGATCTTATAAAAACAAATTGGCTAGATTATAATTTTGGTTCTCCTAGTGTCTCAAATCCATGATTTTGGCCCTCCTTATAGATTATTAACAAATAATTCTGATTAATTAAGTTATTAAGTTAATTATAAATTAATCAAAATTATTAATTATTAAAAATTGAATAAAAATTATTAATCCTAATTTTTCATAACATTGTATTTCTCCTTTTTTTTTCACAAAACACTTCTTTTACCTCCATTGTCACACACGACTCTATCCACTTACATTAACACTACTTTAAGGTTAATAGTCTTTTATTAAAAAAAAAATTAAAGATTAACAATTTTATTTAATTTATAATTAATTTAATATCTCTAATAATCACAAATATTAGTTAATAATTGATCAAGGGGATCAAAATTACAAATTTATAAAATTAGGAAGACCAAATATTTAAATTAAAATACAAAAAGATTAAAATCATGAATTTTAGAAACTAAAGAGACTAAAATTATAATTTAATCCTAATTTTTTTTTAAAAAAATCTTATAATTATCTTATTTAGGTCAAACTATATTAAAGAAACTAACAAATATGTATTTATGTGATCCACATGTTAAAAGAATATACCCCGTATATCCAATAGAGTAATGTTGTAGTTAATGTTGTAGCAGTAGTGTAAATGCATTTACACTACTTTTAAAGGAGACTTAAATGATACTATAGTCAATGTTGTAGTGTAAAGGATACTGTAATATTGTAGTTAATGTTACAGTGTAAATGTGACTTTAATGTTGTATTTAAGGTTCCAAGAGAGGTCATCACATAGTCATACTTTTAAGTTTTGTGAAAATGATTTAACTAAGTTAGTTGATTAGTAGGATGTGTAAATTGTTGTTAATTATCTAATCAGCATTGTCTTCAATTGAACGCTTTTAGGGTCCATTTTCTTAAAAGGAATCTGTTTTTTTATAAATAAAATATGTTATTATCTTTTATTTTCTCTTTTAATTATAAATTATCACTTTATTTTTAGATGTTTCTTGTTTTATACTAATATTTATACATAAAATAGTGAGATCGAGAAAATTTGTTACAACTATTTTAAAAAATAGAAGACACACAAAAAATAAGGTGATATTTATAATTAAAAGTGAAAATAGGAAATAAAAAAAAATCAAAATAAACGAGCCATTAGTGTTTGATTATGTGTTGAATGAGATAGTCTAAAAAAGTACCTATTGAAAATGAAAATGAGACTTCAAATGTAAGTTTTGGCTTACTAACCAAAATTTAAGTTAAAAGAATTCTAAAATTTTCTTCAACTTCTTTTTAATCATTAAATAAACAAAAATATTAAATACAAGGAGATGTAATCGTAAGAAAATATTATATTTTTCTTTTAGAATACATTTATTAAACTAAAATATTTATTAGTTCATAGAAAATTAATAAAATAAATAGATTCATTTTCTTTAAGATTTTTTTTACCTCTCAAAGAATTCTCCCAAAATATTGTTGAGTCCAAGGTAGAATTCTAAAATTTGACCAAACTCTTGATATTTTGATTGAGGTGTCTTCGACTAATTAAGGCATGATGTATATGGATGGCAGTACTACAATTTGACATGACTAAGTTATTGTGGATAAGGGAATGTTACCTTCAAAGGGTACTTTCCATAATTTTTTGAGACGAATAACCTTGGCAACTGCTAACCAATTTGTGTTTGGTGTATTAGTTCAGGAATTAAAAAAGATAAACAAAATTATTGGTATATGTAAAATTATATTCTTCATGTTTTTTTTTTTATGTTCTCATATAATTTCTACAATAAATATTTTTTCTTTTAATTTATTAATGAATGTCCTAAAAACATTGATTAGCAAAATTCAATAATTTATGCTTAGTTCAATAATGATTTTACTAAAGTAAGAACATGTAATAAATATTGGCAAATGTTAACAAGTAAAAATATTTTTATTGGAATACAAAAAATTACGTTTTGTTCATTTTTTTTTGTGTTTTATTATAATTTTCACACTAAATATTTTCCTATTTTTGTTTTTTAACTAGTACCCTTAGAATGCTGATTAACAAGATCCATAAATATTTACCTACCACCTAATGTTGAGTGTATTTACAAGGATTTGAGTTGAATTCTGTAGCGTGATACCCAATGTCTCTCAAAAATAATATATTACTCCATATGTTCCAAAACAATAATCATTTTAGATTATTTTACACAACTCAAGAAAAAAAAATAATAAATAGATAAAAGAGAATAATAGTTTTATAAAATTAACATTATATCATCATTAATATATTTATAGATTTTATTTTTCATCATAATATTATAAAAGCTAAAATATAATTTTCATCCTCCTATATTTCTAAATCTATAATATTAATCATCATATATTTTAATTGAAACATTTCCTCATCCACTTTTAAAAAAACTTCAATTTTAATCCCTTTTTCATTTTAGACTTGACTATATATTATTTTAATTTTTTCTAATAAATTAAATTTGCTAGCAATTAAATAATTAGAAAAACATTTATCATGTGAATAATAAATAAACACATGTCAGTTAACATTTATTGAGTACATGGATCAATGTTTGAAATTGATCACAATAACAAAAATTATAGATTTTTTATAAAAAAAAATGAGAGACAAAATGCTTCAAAAAATTGGAAGAATAAAATTGTGAACTTTTTAAAAGTAAATGATGAAATGTCTCAATTAAAAAATATAGAAATTAAAATCAAATATTTGATAAAATAGGAAGACAAAAAATATATTTTAACCTATTATAGATAATTAACATTATATTAAAAGGATAAAATGATAATTATCTTAAGAATATTTTTTTCTTCTCTTATACGAGAATATAATAAGACGGAAAAAACACCTTATTATACTTTTATGTTCATGTTCATAATAACATCGTAGGAACTTTATACCCAATTAGTGTTACATCAACACTTAGCAAATTAAACTTGTCAACAATTTCAACCAAAATGGTTAGGTAACGTTGTAAACACTAACATTGTAGGAGTTCTTTTTTTTATGAGAATAGAGAAGTAATTTAATTAAATAACAAGAATAACCATGAGAGAAAAATAAAAGTTATGCATTATAAAATCAAATTTTGCTTCCAGTAACGTCTGAAAAAAGAAAAATAGTATAATCTATAATTAAGTAAATCTCATAGCCAAATACTTTTCCTTTTTAATTAAAGAAACTTATTCACTATAAATTAAATTCATTTATTATTCCAATAATTAAAATGTGTTGATGAGGTTGCGCATTAATTTTTCTATCTATGAACAACACACAGCTAATATCACAATTAATATATGTGTTGAACTATCACCTCATCAGTCATGAAAGCATATCAATATCACATTATCACTAATGTGTCATAATAATAATTTCTGTTAAAAATTGACAACACACTAACTAACTGAGGATTAAAATTGTTTTAAGTTTTAAGAAGTCAGGGATCAAATGTATAATAAATTTTATAGAGAGATTAAAATTGCTTAATCATGAAATTATATGGACCAAAAGGAAATTTAAGCTTATATTTTAATCAAATAAATTATTTTTCATTGTGACTAAGTTTCTTAACGAATTTATTATTTTTTATGAAACTATCTTAACAATATTATATATATATATATATATATATATACACACTTTTCTAGATATTTCAACATGCACAGAGACGGAGCTAAGCGATGTTTTCTACTTTTCTTGTTTTCATCTCTGCTTACTCGATTCCAAGTTATGATTTGTTGCTTTGATGCCTAAGGATTAATCCAATGTTGGTCGGTTGATAGGAACAAACATTGCACACATGAGATGTAGTCATTCCGCTTCATTGTGGCCAACAAATACTCAAATAATATCAAAGATTCGAAGTACCCATTTTTGGATTTGTCTGTTCACTGGAATTAATCAGTGCGAATGATTTCTTTCCATGCAAGTTTCAGGTCTGGGTCCACTTCGGTATTATGTGAGTAATGTACATCTTTCACTATAAAATATTCTACTTTAAGGCTTTAAGCCAATGTTTGATTAAACTTTTTCTCAAAAACAAGAAATTAAATTCTATTTACACCGGATAGACCATAATAATCTTACTTGCCTTAAGATTTATCGTGCGGCTCTTGCTATTTACTCTACCGTTTGTTAAGTAATTTCCAAAATTAAACTATATGTTTTTGGTTAAAACCTAATCTGCTAATCACTTTCCGAATCAACATATCTCAATTCCACAAATTAATTTTCAAATCTATGTTTTTGGTTAAAATATAGTTCCAAAAATTAATTTAAAAAAATGACATCCCAATTCTAGAAGGTAATTTTCATACCTATGTGTTTTTGGTTAAAATATAGTTCTGAAAATTACTTTCCAGAATATCTCAATTCTAAAAGAGAGAGATTTACAGGAGAAAAAAGGGGTTTCAATGAAAAGAAAGGGTATAAACAGTGTTTAAAAGAATAATAAACTTAGGGTGTATAAATAAGGTTTGAAAATATAAGAGAGAAAGGAAAGGATGTACTTAGCAAACTAGGCGTCTAAATAGCAAGAGCCTCTATTGTAACATAACATCCAACCTTAAAAAACTCGCATAAAAAATGTAAGACTAAAAAAAGAAAAGAAAAAGAGTTACAACTTACGAACTCAACTCAGAAGGTTATAGATCCATAAAAGGTGTACGATATTACAATTTACACGAATAGCGGAGTGGATACCTCCTATCCTAGTTTGTCTTTGCATTTTGACCTATACTTTTACAAAACATTGCTATGTGACCACATGCCTTTTCCGGGGCCTTGCCAAGGAAGTGGCGAACACGTAAGTGTATTATTATCTTTATAATTAAAAAGGTGTTACAAACAAGTCGTTAAATGTAGTTGTGTGAAAGATATGTCATTAAAGATAACTTAGACTTCCAACAAAAATTAATTATTAATTTCATATTCTTTATCAAAAAAATATTTGACTTTTCTTATTTTTCTCAAAGTAATTTGCACTTTTTTCTCATCACAAAAAAGTGTGAAATGTTTTTTATTTTAAATTTGCATGGCTTAAACCAAAACAAAATAGGTCTACAATAAGCATACTTGTTTTAAAAAATAGAACTTTTTTATTAAAAAAACCATAATACAAACAAATGTTTATATTGATAATGTATGAAAAATAAACTTTAATGGAAAAAATATTGAACATGTAAACAGTTTAAAAAGTTATTGTGATGCTATTCTTAAAATTTATTACAAATTAAAGAAATATTAAGCATGTACAGTTGAAAAGGTGACTGAAAAAAGTTATATGTTTTAATTTATTGTATGAGAATAATTTTTTCTATTACAAAGATATTGAACCCCGACAATTTTACTACCAATGAATAAAATGAGATCCACTAGTTTAGCTACAAAGCTCTTTTAGTGAACTGCAATTTTTTACCCAAAAAAACAATTGTTTTCAAACAGAGTCTTATTTGTCTTTTATTTGACACGATTTATTTTTCCTTTTTGGCGTTTTTCTATGTTGATAATAATTGATGTAATTTATATTACTTTCCTTTCTTTCTTCTTTTTCCTCTCTTTAGTTTTTTTCAAAGAATTCTTGAAATATTGATTTCAACATCAGCTGATACGCTTCGTGCATCTTCATCGGTGATGATTTGCGTTGTCATTGGCTGAAAATATGTGAAGCGAAACGAGTGTGTCTCATGTTATGTGACTTATGTCCCTCTTCGTATCCAAATCAACAAAAGTTTTTTTTTTCATGCGATTTCGATGTGAAGGCCGGTTCACGCGGTTTATTCAATCCAACTTCGATGGCAAGACTCAATTTTATGGTGGGTTGTGCTTGCGCATGTCCTTGTCTTGAATTGGATATGCTTTTAAAGGTTGTGTTGTGTGCACGATGAAAATAGTAGATACTAGATAGTATTTATCTAACCTCTATGATATTCTCATTCTTCTTTTTCGATCGTTGCATGCACCTTACTTTGAGAAAGTTATTAATCGGTGAAGTTATACAGTCATTGTGTGATGATGCTTAATTACTTTCTAGCATGTTAGTTAACAATTGGTTTAAGAGAAAAGAAAATTGGTTTAAGAGAAAAGAAAACTATTTCCCCCTCGCATATCCAAATGATGAGAATGAAACTAAAAGAAAAAAAACGTGTTTGCGGCAATTGTATAACGGAAAGTGGATGCTTTAAGCTACAATTCGTATGATAAGACGTTCAGCCCAAGTCGACCTATTGGCATGGCACCGCATAAATTTCAAGCAATGATATATAAAAATAGACCTCATTTTTTTGGGTGTACTAGTGGAAAAAAGAAAGAAAGAATATCCATAAAAAAAAGTATAAATGATATATAGATGTGATAAATAATGTGATATAAAATAAAGAGAAGTAAAAGGAAATATGAAGTGAAATTGTGATGGATAAAAAGGGACTATGATTTTCCTACTGTTGAAAATGCAAATACATGGTCCTACAGTCATCACAACCATATATATGATCTAATTCTTTTAATTATATTTTATTTTGAATGGTTAGGATTTCATTCAGTCAATTTTGTGATGGAATTAATTATATATAACGATCAAAACAATATTACCAAATAAGGCAATGAACAGTTATAGAACAAGTGAACCCCACTCTCTAATTGATGTAGGTTTCCATTTATTAGCCAATTGCTCAAATGCCACTAAATTAAAGTGATTTTTTTCTTGGTATTGTTTATAAATTGTAAATTAAAATTTACAAATACAAATTATTGTGTTTCAAACTCATTTTTAATTGACAGTTATTTGTAAATATATATATATATATATATCATCTTAAATTAAAATTGTAAATACTTATAACCTAAATTTTTACATTTTATTTTTATAAGCATTGTTTGCTAATTACTATGCCATTGGCTTAATTAAATAAAGTGGACACTAAAACAAGTCACTCTGCTCTAATGGTACTCTTACAAAAGAACTGATTCTTAACTCTAAGAATCAGACTGCAAGTAACTTCAACCTCTAGCTAAGAAGCACTTGTATTCTTTAGTTTAAAGAATAAGAAGCTTCAAAATAAATAATTAAATATACTGTACGTTGTTTCTCTCCAATTTTCTAATCTAAACTGCGCCTTCCTTTTCTCACTTGCAGGGGAAGGATAAAAATAAAATATAAAAACAAAAAAAGAGTAAATAAGTTAGGCGTGGTTTTAATGAGTAATAAATAAATAGGTTTGGGGTGCCAGCCAGCAAACTAACGAATCATTTCAGATTCGCTTAAAATATAAACAAGCTTTCTTCCTCGCTTGTTCATAGATTGCCGGAAACGCTAAAAGGTTGTGGAAAATAATAGGTATTGGGCCACCTTCACATGAATGTGGGAGGGGAATGAGTTCTCTGGCATGACATTATTATTGGAGGAATCTTAACCCTTTAATAAATTTTATTAATATTTTTTTGGAAAAAAAAATTCTGTAATAAAAATTATCGATTCGATCATCATATTTTAGCATCTCAAGGTCTTTTTTTTTTTTTTTTTACTTGAGAGAATTCTTTCCTTGTACGGAATGCAAAATAAGGAAGTAATATGGGTAATTTGGTTATAGCATATTTGGAATGACAACTTCGGAATAGATCTGACATTGAAATCACGCCAAACAATTTAATTATTGCAAAAGTTACATTAAAATGCTTTTAGAATTTCAATTTCGCTACTCGCCAAACAAAGAAGGATGTGGATCAACATCAACATAATGCCAAAGCAAACACACTATAATTGTGTTGCATTGGACCTGATACCAGAGATTTAAAATAATAGTTAAAGATTCAAGGCAAATTGCCAACGAATATCAAACCTAGGGCATAGGCTATTGGGCTACATAATCCTCCTTATAGCACACACAAATAGTATAACGTGTTAATGTAGGTTGTATTCAGATAAATAATTTAGGGTTAACTATTGTTTAATCCTTTAACTTTTTCAAATTTTAATTTTTAATCTTTAACAAAAAAATTACTGATTTTAATCCCTAATGTTTACTTCTGCTTTCTTTTTTTGTCCTTGCCATTTAAAATCTCTATTATGTGCTGCCGTGATAATTGAATTTAATTATAATGAAATATTTGTGATGATTTTAATTTTCTAACGGTCAAAAATGACTAAAAAGAATCTTTATTAAAGAATTTAATGATACTAATAATTTTCTGTCGGTTAATAATCCCCATAAACTTCTTAAGTAGGATTTCAAATCTTGAATAAGTGCAAACACTGGGATACATTCACAACCCTGTAAAGCTTGCTCCAAATCAACAAAAATCGCTTTCACCTCAAACATAGTAAATCTATGGATTGATCTTTTCAATCAAAGAACATAAGAAGTAACCCACCAACGTGAAGGCATTTGTACTAAAATAAATTCTATGTTTACGTCGACCGGTCGACGCAACGAAATCCCGCAATGGCAAGCCTCTCGTGATCATATATGGTTTTTAAGGGAAGGTTATTCTGTTCCAAGACATCCAATTCTTTTAATTCTTCGAGCCCTGATGCTTCCTCCAACAACAGCCCCCAATCCTTCTCTTCTAACTCGCCTTCCAGATCCAACAAGAAACAGAAGAAGAGAAAGGCGACAGGGGGAGACAGTGAGCGCGGCGGCAACCGCTGCAGCAATGACCTGCGGTGGCTTTGACAAGGTGCCTCTTCAAGGCTTAAGGAGCACCAAACTCAACGAGGACATCAACGGGGGGCTCGACGAAGAAGATGAATTTGGGTTTCGATTTGGATATTGTATTGTGTTCTGTTTTAGATCTGAGATGGATTTGAAATTTGGGGTTCTGATTTGTGATTTGGAATGTTGTGTTTGTTTTTTTTTTTTTTTTCTTTTTATTTCCTTCAACTTGCAGTTTTATTTCAGACGAGGGTGGTTTCGATTGATGGTGTCTATTGAAGATTCTGATATTCTACTAAAGCATTTTCTGACGGTTTATGCCTGCTAGAAATAGAAAACTGTCACAAAAATTTTGATATAATTAAAATTTAATTGTCACGACACGACAACAGAGAAGATTTTAAACAGCAGAGATTAAAAATGAAAACGGAGATAAACATTAGGGGACTAAGTTCGATCAATTTTTGTTTAAAAATAAAAGTGAAAATTTAAAAAAATTAAGAATTAAAACTATAATTAATCCAATAATTTAAATGTTTACGTGCAATTGAACCGGAAATAGACATAAATTTATTTTAGTTAAATCAAAGTTTTTAAATTCAAATTTTGTGTATGTAACTTATAGTATTTAAAAGAAAAACATTTTCACTCATCATGATTTTTTTACACAAATCAAGCTAAATAGCTTATCAGTGAAAATACTTGCCGTCTTTATAAAAAAAATGTGTTTATGTAAATAATTTTATATTGAAAATATATTTTATTTAAATAATAAGTTATTTCCATAAAATATCTTGAAAATTTTGTTAAAACTAAACTCAAAGTAATTATGAATATATGATAAATTATTTTCATAAAATATCTTAGATGTTCATAAACCACGTGACACTTGTTTATTGCACTTCCACTTATGATTTCTGTACTTCTCATGAAATAAAAGTGGGGATGCATGATGAAACACCACCCGCACCATGCTTCCCCAAAATGTGAGTGTTGTATTGGGCCTATGGCCCATCTTATTAAATCTTTGAAACATCAATTCTTTGAAAGTATGGGTCTATGAAACATGACGAGGGCAAGGGTACACCAGTTATCCTATGAACTCCATA
Source organism: Glycine tomentella (assembly GCA_007407185.1). Taxonomy (NCBI): domain Eukaryota; kingdom Viridiplantae; phylum Streptophyta; class Magnoliopsida; order Fabales; family Fabaceae; genus Glycine; species Glycine tomentella. The sequence goes on from PYAF01001472.1 coordinate 1,117,275, forward strand.
ATTTAATCTGGGATGTACTTTCAGCACTCTCACTATTGCTTCTTACATTGCTTATTATATTTTGGAACGATCATTCTGAAATGCAAAGGAGTTTTTCAAAAAATAATGGAAAGTGCAAGAATCAATACCGGAAATGAAAGAAACAGCAACATTTGATCTAAAGTCTAAAATAGTTTGGATTGAACCAGCAATTCCAAATAAATTCAGTTCATTTTGTTGGGATAATGGGTTTATTGTCATTTCAAATTCGTGAATCCAATAACTAGGTCTCCTGGTCTATTAGTGCATTGTTATCATGTTATGGCTTAACTCTATTTTTAGTCAATGTTTATAATTGTGCAATTTTGAATTTTCAACAAAAATTACTGCACATTTAGTTCACTTTAAAATTTGGTAATTTTTGTTCACTATTAGTTTGTTATTAATATTTAATAATAAAAGTTATTGACGTGATATATCTGTGACGTAAAATTCACATAATGATATAATATTATAACATTTATGCTAATGTGATAGTAACACTGTGTTAACTTGGCTCTAACATTATATTGATGTGGAAAAAAAATATTCAACACATAATAATTAAGTTAGATTTTATTGTATCTATATTGACATATGTCTTTATTAAATTTTTATGATAATCATTTATCCAATAGATAATATGAATTATTTTTTTACTATCAATATATAATATGAGTTTAATTATTATTCTTGTTTATTTTTTATGTTTTAATGTTTTAAGATTCATCATATATAAATTACATTTTGGTCTAACAAACACTTCAAGGAATCAAATTAAAACATTTTAAATTAAAAAAACTAGACTTAAAAAAATTAAAAGGAGATATCGTGGTTCTATTTTAGCAAATACATATATTGTTTTTTTAGAAGATATGTCTTACGAGTTACGAAGATTTAACAAAAAAAATTCAAAATTGTATTTAAATCAAATCAATTTCTTTTTTATAACGGTGTAACAGTAACTCATAAAAATTCTCAACTTAATATTATATACTTTTTTCAGGAGACATTCCATGATATATTGTTTCTTTTTATTGATTTTCTAACATTTACACGTTTACTTAAAAAAACAATTCATCCAACTATTTGGATTCCATTTCGCCTTCTCCTCATCCTCCCTTTTTCTAAAGTGCTTGTTCCTCCTCAGCACCCTTATCTCTTTTCCTCCTATTACTAACCCGTCCTTCTCCACCTACTATCGTCTTTAATAAATCCATCTCTTTTCTCCCATAATCCCCCACATCACAAACTTCACTTTCAATGACATGCAAGGGGGCTAGCTTGTGGAGGTTAGAAATGACGATTAATGGGTGGTGGTTGTAGATTGTGACTGATGGTGCATCGATCCTAGCAAATTTTTCTTTTGTTCATCGTTACATTTTTATTTATTTATTTGATCATTTTGATTTTGGTTTTCATTTTTTTGATTGAATGTTTGTTTATTACATACATTATACAGGTCGATGATACATTCTAGATCACTTTTTGGATTCATTGTATTTCTTCGTGTTTTTATTTGTTATGAATTTGCATTCAGGCCCATCTTATTCATTATGCAATTCTATCACGTGTAAGGCAGGAAAATGAGAAACTTAAAAGAGAGATAGAAAGAGAAAATAAAATAAAAAAGAAAGATAAAATGAATATAATAAATAATGTGATGAGAGATATAAAAAAATTAATGTTACGGGAAATAAAACATGAAATACGAAGAGAAAATAGATAAAGTTGAGATAAAAGAGAAAGAGATTGTAATGAATTATATTTTGACTGAAGTGTGAGTAGAAACATTTTTTTAAGCAAAAGGAACATCATTAAGCATCATAACTGTTACTCCTATTGATCTTCGGTCGCACACACACACACCATAAATATATTGATAAGAAAGGATAAACAAAATATTTGGGAGAACCAAGTCCAAGGAGAACAAACTATTTGAATATTTAAAAAGGTAAATCATCTTTATATCTAAGAAGATCATACAATATAAAAAAAGGTGGTGAGTCCCACCAAAAATAACTTATATGTTATCTGTACCAAAGCTAGCTAACATATCTGCTCAATCATTACATTTACAATAAATGTGAATGATCCTAAGCTTGTTAGGGAAGAACGGACCAACGATTTTGCAACGAGCAAGGAATGAAATAAGGGCTATGGGGAAGAATCTGTTTCCAGCCTCAAGAAAAGCCAGGCATTAGCTTTAGCAATCTCCATGGCATGCAGATGCAGTAGCAGCAGTATTCACCTCGGCAAAAATGCCAAAAAATGACTCGAAAGTCGAAACAATTCATATACAATCACATTTTGAAACATGTTGCATAACGAAAGAAATGGATTGTGTAACTCCGTTAAACTATTCATGTGTGCATTATAATAATAGTTAAATTATGATCCTAATTTTGACCCAACATATTGGAAAGAGATGTGTTTTGGTGAATCCATGAAATAGTTCAGGGTGACCTGAACCACATGGCAATTCCAAAGCTATCAACAAGCGAATTCAGGATTAGACTAGACAACTGTCAACTGATAAAGCTTGCCACACCTGATACTGACTATGTCCATTGTCCAATATCCATTTTGCTCTGGACCAATTAAAAAGAATATTCTCTTTCTGTATTTTGACACCAAACTGTCCAAACCTAAAACAATATCTCAGTTACAATGCTCGACCGTTAGAAACGCCGTCATGGTATTCATATTTCTTTCATTCATAAAAGTTGAAGAGGTTTAGGTTTATAACAATTTCGTATTCTTATTCAATTACTTAATTTAGATCTCTTAATATTAAATTTTAATTAAATGTTTTTAATATAAATAAAATGTATTTTTAACTTAAGCAATTTTATTACCAAGATATCAAAATTATTGAATGCAAAGAGTTGTCAATGGATATATATTATTAATATGCAAAAATTATAATATTAATCAATTAAAATTAAAATTTTAATTGTAATTATTATTAAAATTAATAAATTTATCATATACCTGATAATTTGTGATAGCAACATATTATAAGAAAACTTTAAGTTACAATCCAATTATGATTGAAACAAATAGTATAGTCTTTTGCCTCATATTTTTTTTAAGAACATACTAATGGTAACTTGAGTTTTATTATCAAATTTTCCTTAATAATAAGCTGTATGAAAATTCTACTATAATTTTTTTCTCAAGTTAGTGTGTTTTGCTCAAATCTAAACTTTTGGAAAACAAAAGGTTTATGTTTTTTTTTATATATAAAAAAGAAGCCGGTTGAACGTTCTTATATATTTGTACATTTAAATTTTGATTCGTGTAAGTTTTTATTTTATTTTCAGTTTATAAGAACTAAAAAAACAAATTTATAAAAAATAAAAAATATTTTAAATGAACTAAAATTGAAAAAGTATATAAATTTTCTGAAATTACGCACCAAAATCTAAAAGAAAAAGAAAAGTAAACGTACAGAAACTAAATTGATATTTGAGTAAATTGAGTTTCCTCTTAAAGGCAACGAAGGTAAGAATTTTCTTGCTAGTTGAGTATCCTTTTTCTTATTCCTTTGCACTTTTATTTGTGCTCGTTCTTCTTCTTTCCTTTACACAGAACAATAGTAGCAAGCAGAGTCCGAAGGTTCTCACCTCCATCTCTTCTCTTCTCCTATATTTTGCTGTCACACACACACACACACACACACACTCACAAGCATTAACATCTCTCACACGCTTATTTACCTTTTCGAGATCTGTGCTTGAACCTTCACTTGTGTTTCCTTCCTTCTGCAGACGAGACTAACCTTGCGCCGGTGAGTTTCTGTTTTCTCTGCTTTCACTTCACACTCGCACGTCGTCGTTTCACTTGCGTTTTCGTGTCGGATTTGTTCTGGTTCCGTTCGTGAGCCCGATCACTCGCTTTTAGTGTTTGCAACGTTATCAAAAAACTATTTGCAGGCACACTCGTTCTAATGTTTCTGTACATGATTCTTAATGTAGTTTTTAAATTATCTCTTGAATCTAAAACGTGGAACACTTGCTCAGCTGATATCTTTGCGAAACGCGTTTGTTCTCACCACTTGAGGTGGCGTGTGATGCTTTAGCAAAACCCCGTTCTGTTAAGCGTAGGTTATGGATTCGAATTGATTAGATCTGCAGTCATTTTCGGATTTTTTATTTTATTTTTTCGACGGTTTCTCAGTGTTTTCGGTTCGCCTTTTGTAAGTTTAGGAAACAGAAAAAGGAAAACATGTCCTGTATTGATTTTTAAAAAAATAAAAAAATATTTCAGAGTGCTTGATTGATTCATCTATTGATTTTTTATAAATAAATAAATAAGAGTGGTTGATGCTCTTCGGAGCTGAATAGAAGATTATTTTCTTTCTTTGCTGTTTCAGAAGGGCCACCGATGGTTGAAAACGAGATGGATGCCGAAACTGTAAGTAATATCTTCTGCTTTCTTTATTTTATTAGATTGATATAAAAAGTAAACAAGGGGCATCTATGTAATATTTAATTAACTAATTAGTTAATTTGTTTATGTGGTGTGATTAACTGATTATACTTTCAGGACGTCATTATAATATTAGTTTTCAGATAACGTGCTTTTTGGTACTCTCAGAAAGCTTAAATTGCAGGCATATTTTTTAATCTTTAAGTGAATGTTAATATAGTTGAGATTTATAAATTATGTTAACCAAAGCCACCGGTGATTTCGCCTGGTGAGGAAAATAACCTGAGAAACAATGTTCCTATCATAGAGTGACTGAAAAAACTTTTGTGTTCATGATTACAATTTCAGGTTGCAAATGTGGTTCCACCAAAGGAGACTCCAAACAGTGTTCCCATCTCTCATCATTCCTCAGACTCACACCCTCCTCTTAATGAGAGGATTATTTCATCCATGACCAGAAGATCTGTTGCTGCACACCCGTGGCACGACCTTGAGATAGGTAAGCATTCAGAAATAGGTGAAAAATGGTGACTTGTTAGTGCTTCAATTGGTTTGCCAAGGTAACCAACTCTGTTTTCTTCCGCAATGCAGGGCCTGGTGCTCCAACGATCTTCAATTGTGTAAGTCTGCCCGAATAGTAAACTAAACATTTCATTGTAGAATGTAGGACCCGTGTAGTTCACATATGCTTGTTGAATAATCAAATTTCTTCAGAACTTGAGAACTTGGGTTCTGAAGGTTAGAACCAAACTTGTTGGATAAACTAGGTTTTCTGAAGAATTCAATATGGTCAAGCAACAAAAGAAAATGCCTTCTGCTCTGTTTTCTTTTGTTTACTCCCCCCAACCTTTGATAATACTACCTTGGTAACATGATCAACTTGATTGTTAAGTTGTGGAGTCGTAATATACTAATATTGTTATATTTCCAAATGACAAAAAAATATTTTTTTTTCTCTCTTTCAAATATCACATTTGAGCAATTTGTTAATGTAACTTGACTGAATATGTCAGGTGGTTGAGATTGGGAAAGGGAGCAAGGTGAAATATGAACTGGACAAAAAATCGGGGCTTATCAAGGTTGCAATAGTTGCTGAGTTATTTTTTATTCTATAGTTACTAATTCAAGTTGCTAAACACTAATCTATGAACAGATCGACCGTGTTCTTTACTCATCAGTTGTGTATCCTCACAATTATGGGTTTATCCCACGTACTATTTGTGAGGACAGTGATCCCCTGGATGTCTTGATTATTATGCAGGTATTTATATATCCGTTGATATATCGAATTTTCCCTGGATGTCTTCATTAAGACATGCATGCATTCTTACGATTGTCTGCATCTCATTTTTTTGTATCTCTACTCATTTTTAAATCCATTTTAAGCACGACCTTATTTTATAATGAATATAATAACATATAATGAATCTATCAATTTCAACTGATGTCATCTAGTCTAACAATGCTTGGTGATCATCCCACAGTTATGGATCTTATTATTATCATCTTAGTATTAAATTTTTCTTAATTAATGTTATGTATGCTTCGTAAGATTCAAAACTTTACTCATACTTATACAGGAGCCGGTTCTTCCAGGTTGCTTTCTTCGGGCCAAAGCAATTGGTCTCATGCCCATGATTGATCAGGTAAATTAAACACTCCCACCATTTCCCACACGGCAAGAACTCCGCTTTTGATTATTGAATATTGAATAACCACTTATTGCGCTGATATAAAGGGGGAGAAAGATGATAAGATAATTGCTGTCTGTGCCGATGATCCAGAGTATCGACATTACAATGATATCAAGGAGCTTCCTCCACATCGTTTAGCTGAAATTCGTCGTTTTTTTGAAGACTGTATCCTTCCAAATATTCAAATTCTAATGTTTGGTTCTCAAATTTTCTATTTGTTAACGTCTATGTACATTCATGCAATGCATTGGTCCTTTTCAGTGCAGCATGTGAAATGAATGTTATAGTTGTTTTCCTTCATAAAGGATTTAGACAAGAAGAATGAAAACAAGGAAGTTGCAGTAAACGACTTTTTGCCTGCCTCAGCTGCTTTCGAAGTGGTTAATAGTTCCATGTAAGTGACACTCCTCTGACTCGCTAACACTTTACTGTTTTACTTTAGTCATGACTTATGTGGAAACTGAATTGGTTCAAAAGTTTTGGATTGATTTATTTAGTTCCACACCCATTTCGTATTTTCTTTGAAATAGTTTTTAAAATTAGTAGAAACTCTTTCTCTTTCAAATTCCCCGACATTTTAGTTATAATATTCTTTTTATTTTACATGCATAGATAATCAGATCACAATATCAATCTCTTATAACATTTTTCTTTATTATGAAGGAGCTTGTATGCGGACTACATAGTGGAGAGCTTGAGACGGTAGTCGTTGATGAATGATGCAAGTCAAGGATTTTTAACCGACTGACCAATGGAAGATATTTGCTTGAAAAAAGGCTGCATTATCAATATTATTTAGGAATAAAAAAAAAACATTTTACTTTAGCTGCCTCTTAGCTCATGCATGTTCTACAAACTACACGTGCTTAATTTCAAATATTTCATCCCTGCAATTTAGTCACATGCACAATCTAATATCAAATATTTTAATCCTGTATAATTTTATATTCTCACCCTTTCGATTAGAAAGGGTGTAATGGTTTTTTATATTATTGTGTTATTTATGTAAATAGGTTCAAATTATTTTCTTGTTTTATGTCTTTTTATTCAAATTAAAATATGCTAATTTTATCATTCCAGCTTGGAGAACTTTTTGTTGTTTTTTTCCTGAGAGGAATATAGTTAAAGCTTTGTGATCTAGTTGTGTCTTGAGGATGGATCAATGAGTATTCCGGTTATGTCATGATGTGCGAACCAATTTAAATATAAATTTTTTCGATTGTGGGTGGTTGTCTGAAGGTCCATGTCGACATTGCAGCGTTGACAGAAGCAGCAAGGCCAACCAATGTTTTTACAAAAAAATTAAAATTAATGTAGGTATTTCCACGGTAGTGTCACACTAATCTCGAAAAAAAAAATATCAAGCACCACTTTTCTTTCCCACAGTTGGAGATGTGTTCAATTTTTTTTTTCTGGTTACTCATAGGTCTTTTTTTTCCGAAGATAATCATGTTCGAACATGATCAGACATTAAATATAAATATTTTTTTTAATGAGAATTCAAATTTTAATTCAACACATTGTATGAGATTAATTTTAGATCCAACTATGGTTGGTTACGTTCAGCTCTCCCACCCTGGAATTCACATTTGTTTTTCCATGAAGTACAATGCACTGCTGAATTGGAGAAATGATGCGCTGTTAACACATATTAATTTTTAGAATTAATTTAGTTATAATTCAATTAATAATTAGAAATATAGGCTATAATTAGTTAAATTTATTTTTATTTATTTGTTATCATCTCATTTTATTACTATTTTGTTAATTCAAAGTCAAAAAGAGGAGAAAAGAAGTAAAAAGGAAAAGAGTGAAGCTCTCGAATCAGCCATGCGAGTAGCGTCGCATCCCACGCTTTTAGCGCCAGAAGGTATGGAAAGAACCTTCAATTCAAACACCTCATGTGATCAGTGTGAGATACCGCGCAATTAGCGCCACAGTGATTCTGTTTCCAGATTTAAAAATTATTTGGCACGAAAATAAGAAAGGAAAAAGGGGTTTTGTTACCTTAATTAGATGGAGAACGTGCAAGGATAAAAAGGGGCTTTTGGACTGGAGAAGGACACCAATTGACACCCTTACACACAGAAATACAGACAGAAACACAGTAGAGAGAAGATCAAGATCAGAGATTGAAGAGGATTAATGCTTCTGCTCTCTTTGTATTCTTTGAGGTTAGACATGAACATGTTTGGCTAATTTTCTTTATTGTGGTTAGGGTCAAGATCCAATGTGAACTCCTATGTAATTTGATTGGTATTAATATGAGATTATTATGATTGCTTTGTTTTACTCTTTTCTTCATTGTTATATTCTTTCTTAAAATTGGTCATTCTATTTAAGTTCTGAGAGTTAGGGTTCGATAGGGATGTTGAGATTCTAATTTTTGACATGAGTAAAATAACAGTTTTTACATTGCCTAGGGACAGGGATGTATGATTGCAGAATTTCATGATATATTCTTTTAAATGCTTAGCTTGGTAAGAATCGCTAAGGAATTAAGATTTTTGATCAGGTTAAAGGGTTAAATTGCTAAAGAATTAGGATTTAACTAAATTTGGAGAGATATATCCTCTGAGTAATCATAAGTAATTGAAATTGATAACCAATCAAGTGAAAGAGGTAGGAATCAAAGGGGATTGTGTTCCAACCACAATTATTTTTCATCACTACATAATCACTAATTCAAACTTACTTTCTAATTTCTGTCATTTATTTAATTTGCTTAATTCTACAACACAACAATATTCTCTTTTCAATTTTCTTGTTTCTTCCAATCTTTAAGACTTTTAAGTTACGATAAAATTAGAAATCAGCCGTACCCGTTAGACTTAGACATCTAGTGTTTTAGTTATCAAGAGGGAAATGGTTTATTGCTGGCATCAAAAGGTGGTTTTGGATCTTCATGGCACAATTACGGTCGCAACTTGGAAATGTATTTGGTCTTGTTTTCCACTAGACTGGTACGGTTTAATTTTTTATATTAATGGCAAACCAGTCTAATTAATTGAAAATTCTCGAATACCATATCTTTATTTGGACCAGACTACTTACCACGATTCAATGGGACTGGTTTTTATGAAACAACGAATAAGTATGAATTTATTTTTTTTGTTAGGATCTACGACGTATCAAGGTCGATCTCAAATTAATATGAATAAATAAAATAAAATCATTGAAAAAAAGTCTTATTAGTAAATATATTAATTCAAAGATTTTAATTAATTAATAAAAATTCAATATTTTCTGCTAAACATTTTAAATTCTCCAAATAAAGTAAATATAAATAAATGCTATATTTTTACTATAATTAAGAAAGATTTCTTTTGTATTATATCAAATGATTAATATTAATAAAAAGATGTCAACAAATAATACTAATAAAAAATATATATTTAATAAGAATCTGAATTTTTATGTAAAATGTGGATACATGTAAAATCTATTACTTTTGTCAAAAGTAAGATCCTTAAAATTCTTTTAAAAAATCCCCGAAACTTAATATCCTTTTTCTTCTTTGTTAGAGTATAAATAAATATAATTAAGGTTTTGTAATTTCATGAGTTTGTTGCATATTCTACCTGAATTCAAAAAATCCATCAACCTCTCATCTTTGTCATGAACTTTATCTTATATTATAAATAATTAACTTCTTTTGAAGTATATTTTTTCACAAATTGAACTAGAATACGGCATAAATTTTTCACAAAAGGATCTTGTGATGTATCGTGGTCAATCTCGCAATAATACGAAAAATATACATTGATATGGCTAAAAAAAATCTTATCAGTAAAAATCATAATTTGAAGGTTTTAATTAATATATAACTATTCAATATTTTAAAATATTAAATACCTTAGACGAATAAAATAGAATGATTCCTCCACCATTTATAAACAGACTCAATGTGTAATCTCAATGAATGGGACTTCTCCGATGGAGATCAGGTCATCAAGGGAATCAATCTTTTTTTTAAAGGAGAGGACATGATATAGAAACATCTTGTTCAATTGTAAAGGTGATCTATAGGTAAACGTGCATTTAACTCCTTAGATAACCAACAATGATGTTCTACGAAGAATATGAGTGGTGGATCCCATGGTATTCGATCAATTCCCTAAAACAGTGGTTCTCATGTTTCTCTTCCTTCTCAAGAAGGGGATGTTTCATATATATACTTAAGGTTCTCGCTGACTTCCTTGTCATAGGCCATGACGTGCTTATTTCATTCCCACGCCTAATAATCATCAGCCTTTTCATCTTCAAACGTCACGCAAATATTGTTGCCACGAATGGACACGGTATGTCCCAAACTAGGCTTCAATAGAGATTTGTTGTGTTGTTGCTCGTGATAATCTTTATCACTTCTTCTACCACCTTGGCCTCCCCTCTTACTTGTTCTAACTGCCTTCAGAGGTTTTGCTTCAAAAGACAAATGAGATTATGGTTTGAGAAGAGGTCAAGATGGAAAGAGAAGTGATAAAGATTATTCTAAGGGGCAATGATAAATCCATTCTGAAGCCCAATTCAAGGCAATTCATGTTAATTTTCGACAACATTTGTGTAACATTTGAATATATAATGGTTGCTAGCTATCGGTCATGGGAGTGGCACAACCACATTATGACCTATGATGAGGAATTCGGTAAAAGCCTCAAGTACATTTGTGGAACTTATGACTAGTGGTTTAAATCATGTTATTTTTGTTGTTGAGCCTCCCTAAAAAAAAAGATTAGGAGAAATAAGAGAACTTTGGTTTAAGAGAATTCATTGATACCAAGAATTTCCACCGAGGCTTGTATTCCTAATAGAAGCATCAATGTTGCTCTTCCAAGGTGATGGTGGAGTTTAACTTTCTACACCAGCCAATTTTCTAATACACCCAGCATGCACAGTGTAATACTGATTTTACCCTTCTCAAAATCTGTAAGTTGCATACCGACATACACCATTCAATTCTTACGGATCGTCGATCCGTATGAGTCATACGGATTGCCGATCCGTATGAGTCATACGGATTGTCGATCCGTATGAGTCGTACGGATTGCCTATCCGTATGAGTCGTATGGATTGACAATCCATATGAGTCATACGGATCAACAATCCATATGAGGGTAAAATTGAAAATAAAAAAATATGTTGAGTGTATTAGAAAAAGCGTTGGTGTAGAAAGTTAAACCCGTGATGGTGCCACCACTACTAGGCTTATTGTTTTGGTCTTTCTTGTTTCAACCCAAGTTTATTCTGACAATCTTTATTCTAATTATAATTCTAAAAAATGTTATTGCATTTGCAAAAATTTATATAAGGGGTACCAAAGTCCAACTACTATGAAATTGACGGATAAATATTGTGATTAAGTTAATAACTTAAGGAAAGCCCTAAAACTATACTACTGTTTAATTGAAATCATATGCATAGTTACGTTACACATTGGCTAGTGTTTGATATTAGTTATTAGGATTAATTATGTTTTTGGCCCCTAAACCTTTTTATGTTTTCACTTTTAGTCCTTAAACGAAATTTTTACTAGTCTCAGTCCTTGATCTTTTTTATCTATTAGTGCTTTTAGTCCTCCCGTCAAGTTCCGCTGTTAAATGGTGGCGGCGGTCACATTGAGTGTCACCTATAAAAATTTAGTGGTAACTAATTTTGTAGCGGTTATAACCCCAAAAAATGTTTGATCAACTATTCTAAAATATATCATATCATTCTAACCACATAACCACAAGTCCATAACATGAACATCCATATTCAAGCAAAAACAGTGGACCACAACACGTGACTCCCAAATCTCTTTCCCTCTTCTATGACGTTCATATTTCATCATTATCCTCTCGCACATTGTCATTTCCATCGTGCACTCTCGCTTGGCCTCCACTTGGGCGTTGTCTACTTCACCGCTAAACTGTCCCACACGTGTGCCAACATTGATTTCCTTCTCTTCATCGTCAAGATCTATGGTTCGCGTGGCCAGCAATTGCAAAAGATTTCGTGAATCTTGTGTGATTTGAGAAGGAAGTCATGGTTGTAGAGGTCTTTTTCACCTTAGCACTCACCGTTATGACCCTTGATGGTTACAGAAGTTCAAAATGATACTTCCCAATTTCAAAGTTTATTTGACTTGCTGCTTTTTGTTGTTCTTTAATCTTACTCTTTCCACCTTTAATTTCTTGTTGTTATACTATTTTTGGGGTTGGGGTGTGTTTTGGGTCTTGTGCCTATGGAGTTCTTTGTACTAAGTAGGATTTTAGGGTTTTGTAGTGTATGTTTTATTTGGTACGAGTGTATGTTTTTGATTTGGCATGGGTGCTTATTTAAAGTTTTTGGGTGAAATTAAAAACCTACTTTCTTTCATAGAGGCAAGATTGGAGCTCTTTGTAAACTCATTTTCGTTATTTTGAATTCAATGGCTTTAAGCTAATAAAAAAATGGCGTATGTCAGCGAGCCTTTTAATCGGGTTGTGAAGAGTTTTATCATAAGAAAGTCACATTGTTGTAAATACAAACGAAAATGATTACAACGAAGAGTTTTATCCAAGTTTTATAAATAGTAAATATTAAATAAATATTATATTTTTAATATTTTTTTACAATATCATATGATTAATATTTATAAATAGTAAATATTCAACAAAAACTTAGAAACTTTTTTTTTGTAGAGAATATTTTTTTTTATTTGATTTTGTAGAGAATATGTATACATATGAAATCTATTACTCATCTAGTCAAAAGTTATAAAATGAATGACTCGTAATTTGACCTGCCAAATAAATAAGATGAATAAATATAAATAATTAAACATAACGTCACAATCACAAAATTATTATGTTGCTAATTTTTTAAAAATTTTCTTAGCTGAAATTCTTTAAAACTATAGTCATGGTTAAATGAAGTCTTCAATTTATTTAAACTCTAACGCCAATGTCAAAAAAAAAAAAGAAGGAGAAATTCGTTTTCGTTAGTTTAATTTCTACAAATTTCACGAATAAAAATATTTCGTAGGAAGGTTCTAAGCAACAATCAACTGGCATTTATCAAAGTCAACCACACGATAATATGAAAAAAAATATGTTGAAACGATTATAAAAGTATTGTTAATGGACATATTAATTCAAAGATTTTGATTAATAACTATTTAAACAAAGCCTTATTCTTATCTATTAAATCAAGTGTAAATTATAAAGTAGAGATTATAGATACTAAATAAATATTATTTTTATGTAATAAAATTATCTTTTAAAAAATATTTTCACAACATTCACATCTTTTATGTCTAAGAAATCATGACTCTATCAAGGAATTTTAATTTAATTGTTAAATAATGTATATGGGTTATTATAAATATATTAAATTTAATTTTTTATATTTTTATGAATTAATATATTTTTTAACTTTAAAATTAAAGATTGATTTTTTATATTTATTATGTATGATTAAGAAATCAAACGTACAACTATATGCTTTACAGCTTTAGATATAAGGGAATCTCGTTTTCCGCTACATTAACAAGTGGATACATCAGTCATACAAATATCCCAGAGGTGGCGTGTGGGTATAAATAACCCACCCATAAACCCTCTCTTTCGTTTCATTCAGTGAGAACCTTTCTCAAACACCATGAGTGCATTCCCGAACGGTTCCAACTCGAGCCTCGACAACTTCCTCCTGCAAACTATGATGGGCAGGCTCCAGCTGCGATCTCCGCTAAACAACCCCTTGGTTACACAGTCCCTCGAGGACTTCTTATTCAACGACCTCGGCGACGATGAGGACGACGACGGCGACAACGAGGACATCGAGGAAGCCTTCGAAGGGAAATCGGAGCTCGCGAGAGAGGAGGCCAAGCTGGAAAGAGAAGTCATCAAGATCATCCTAAGCGGAAACGGCGAGTCCGTCCTCAAGCCCAATTCGGGCCAGGCCGTGTCGGTTCGCGACCACCACATATGTGTCGGGTTTCAAGACGAAGAGGGTTCTGGGTATCGCGTGTGGGAGTGGCATGGCCACATCATGGCTTTTGATGAGGAATTTGGGTATAACCCTGAGTATATATACGGTAATTACTTTCAGTGGTTTAAGGCTAGACCTTCTCCTGTTGCTGCTGTTGCTGATGCCGTTGTTGAGAAAGAGGAAGAAGAACAGGAGGAGGAGAAACAGGAGAATCAGGGTTTGAGGGAGTTGATTGATAACAAGGATTCCGCGGATGCTCACATTCTTCACAGGAACATCAACACTGCTTCTCCAAGGTTTTTTTTTGTCTCCACAATCCTTTTTCAATTGGGTCACACAGATTAAACAAATATTATTCAAATAGGTTGCGTATTTTTTTATGGTAAAACTTGTTAATGGGCCGTTTGATTGCTTGAATGGTGTATAAGGCAAGCCACACATTCATAAAAGTACTACTGGCACAAGGTTTTTCTATGTCAATCTGAAGTGTTGGTTAGTTTTTTTTTTCCTCCCTGACTTCATATGCATAATGGGTGTGTGTGTTTGACTGAGTGGTTCTAAAATTGATTTTGAATGGAGTGTGTATCTCAATGAGGGTTTATAAAACTGATTTTAAATGAGATTGATTTCGGTTAGTTAAATCTGATTTTGAAATAGTGTGATTTATGTTTGGATTTTTTAAAATTTTAAAACAAAGTTACTAGTAAGTATAAAGTTTATTATCCAACGCAAAAGCTGGCTAAAATTGTTTCAACTCAAATCAATTGTGGGCTCGGAATCAATTCCTTAATGTGAAACCAAACATGTCAATAATTAGCTAAAAATTAGGTTAATACATTAGCTGGTATCTCAACCTCAACATGATTCAGCGTGAATCCAAAATGCACTACAAATGGCGAATTTTAGTCTTTTAGATTCTGTCTGCTGGGAGCAAAATTGCTAATTGTTCCTGTGAACATAGGAGATGATTTCGCCAATGCCTGGATTACAGTTTTGGTCCTTCTGGTTTCACCCAAAATTGATTTTGAGCCTCCTTATACCAACTATAAATGCATCTTCCCAAGAGTTTTGAAATTGATGCAAGTAAGTTGTTGTTGATGCAACTGTATCTTTGTTGACATGGCTGTGCCATTTTATTTGGCTGATTTTGCAGTAAATTTTATGGCATATCACTCTTTAATGGTGACTTTGCTAATATGAAGATGACATCGCATTTTGCAAAATCAATGACACTGTGACAAGAAGTATTGTTGCATTTGTTATTTATTTATTTGTTGGGGGGGGGGGGGGGGGGGGAATTT
>PYAF01001472.1:1138241-1193616 GCA_007407185.1 Glycine tomentella
TTTTTTTTTTAAAACCATAATTTTTGAATGAAAATATTCAAATTAATCTGACACATGCGGGTTATAAGTAAGAGAATTACACAAATATGGATTGAGTTAATTTAGCACGAAATACTTATTAAATTATATTTTTCAAAGTTTGTTTGAGTTAATTATTTTAAATCACAATGAATGAAGTAATAAAAAAACACAAAGATAAAAAATAATTGTTTTTAGGTGAAACAATTTTTTGTATTTATAGAAAAACATCAATAAACTTTTTAATACAATTTCTAACATTTTTATCATATATATATATATATATTTTAAAAAAAGTTACTTTGCAAAATAGATAGGTTACTTGTACATAGTATGTTTACTTTTAGAAAATGAATTATAATAGAATATGCATGAAAAATCAGTTTAAATGAAGTGTATTGTCAGTATTTTTATTTTGAAACATTAAATTCTTGTTTTATTTCAATTTTTAGCTAACTCTTAAAATGTTGATAAAGACATCGTTATTCTTAGATCTTAAATGAACACATTTTAGAATTCCACGTCTTATGGACTAAAAATATAAATAAAATGTAGTTATTTGACATCGATAATAATTTATTGCGTGGGATATAATCCATGAAATAGGAAAAGGAGTGAAAATATCTAGGTAAAACCATTTAGAAAGACTCGCATATAATTGAATTATGCAAAAATCACTCTAATACCATGTTGAATGTTCATTGTTTAATGAATTTTTTATTTTTAAACACCATTTGTTTAATTATTATTATTATTTTTATTATTATAAATGATCTACGTATTATATTAAGTTATTTAAAATTAAACTCCAATTATTTGTATAAAATAACGATTATTTATGAGTAAAAAATTATCTTTTACCAAAAATCATTTAAGATAATTCAACAGTTATTTAAAATTATAACATTTAAACAAAAAATATATAAATTATTTAATTATAATTTATATTATATGGACCAATTAATATGAGATAAACAACTAAAAATAAATTTATTAGATTACACCGGAGATGCTCTTGCATAACTGCATAAGAAAAAGAAGCTTTTTGTTCGGTTCCATAATAACTGCAGAGTAGCTAAGAAGAAGATTAGATGAGACGTTCCTTTCCGAATTTCAATTAATAATGTACTCGGGCCCATGCATGTTATTGGGCTTCGACGTAAGCAAAATGGGCTGCTATTGATAGCCGTGGGACACTATCAAAAATATCTACGATCCCCACGATGATTGAAACGTGTACGTTGGAGATTCGGTCTCGTTAACAGATTCTCTTCCTCTATATAAATCCATTTTTTCTCCTCTATCTCATCAACATCAACCTAATCCAGTTTCGGTCTTCGCCCGACACATTTCTTCTCCTATCCCCTATTCCTCCCCATTCTCCGTTGTGTCGATTTTTGTTACTCAAAGGGAATTTGATTTGATAGATAGACAGATAGATCGTCTCTATGGGTTAAAGTGAAATCCGAATCTGAATCTGATCTAATCATTTTCATTTTAGGGCTTGCGATCTCGAATCGAGCGCTGTTGTGTTTAGGTTTCGTTTTGTTGGGCGTGTGAGTCGTAGGGGGTTTCGAAGAGCATAGAATAATGCCTTCGGTGCCCGTTGATCTCCGTCTAGTTCCTTCTTTGACCGTTTTCCATGGTGGATCCTCTTTTCATCGTCTGAAAAATCTTGAAAAAAGTGATCGGCGTGGTAATCTTAGTTAACACTAGGTCTTTCGTTTTCTTCCATCTTCTCTTTCTTTTCTCGCCCTCTTTTGGTCGTCGTTGTTGTTGGTTCTGCTCTGAGTTGTGATTAATTCGTCAACGGATCGGGATCGAGGTTTGCTATTGTTGTTCTTTCTGTGTTTGGTTGCTATTCTCAGCTCCTGTTTTGATAGTGTTGTAGTTGCAGCTCCAAACGCCGTTTTATAAGGTATTATTTTGTAATCTTGTTCAGCTTTCAAACTTAGGTATCATTTGCTTTCCGACTTATGTTAGTAATGTACGAAGCGATTGATTTCCTGTTTGAACTTAACCAGCTTTGCCTTTGTTATATGTGTAACACATGTTTCTAGTTGATAACTATGTTTGAATTATTTTTTTTTTGTATTCAAAAGCATGTTAGTGTTATCTGATCAGAGTAATCTGACTCATAGTGTGGTCATTTAGCTAAGAACAATGCGATTATGAGTTGGTTGTATTTAATTTTGGTAATTAATAGTAATTTATTTGTGTACTATGTATTTGGGTAATTTATTTCTGAATTGTGCTACTATCTAAATCACCTCAAATCTACATGAGCTGACTATCTTTCGGGTATGAAGCCTATCATGTTTGTGCTTTCTCTTTTTATTAAATTTTACTTATAAAGGAAAAAGTGAACATTTTATTCTTAGTATTTTGCATCCTCGCAGCAGTTTTGTATTGGAAATGGCCTGATTACATGTCTATATAACTTAAATAGATCCGTGCTATAAAATGGGTATCCTTGCCTCCTGTTCCTACTTGAACGGGGCTATGTTTTAATAAGAGATGTATTGGCCAAACAGAAGTGCAATGCTTGTTTTACCAAAATGGAACCTTCGGTTTGCATTTTGATTCTGATTTAAAGATTTTTTTATATTGATAACTTTGTATGTTGATGTTAAAGGTGCTGTTGATGTTGATGTTGATAACTTTGTATGCCCTTATATTTACAGTACAATGATTTTTATATACTGTAATCAAATCCTAGATTGTCATATAGTTGAAAATTAAGGACTTTTGTAATAATTATTTTAAAAGTTATATAGTCACATGTAATGATATTTCTAATTGATTGATTGTATAATTTTTTTTATATTGAGATAAAAAATTAAACTCTATTTCCTATATTCTCAAACAATATTTTATATTTTGGAATATTTGATATGCTAGTATTTCTTGGTTCATCATCTGTCATCATATAAAACCTTTTTTTTTTTTTAAATTCTGGTCCACAATGTATTAATAATGAAACTTATCTGCGGAATGTTTTAATTTTTAATGTTTATTATGTAGATTAGTGATAATTGTGTTATTCTCATTGATCTGATATGTTGTTTTTTTAGTTGCCTCTTAGTACCTGATGCAATTGATGGACACGTGTTCTAATACCAATGCTGTGCATGACGACAACTTCATAAGTAATCTTGGAAGGACTTTTAGTGAGTCATTACATATTCAAGATGCTCAGAAATCTGTACTTGCTTCTGAGGGGAATGATAACTATAATGTGAAGGAGGAAAAAATATGTAAAGCGATGAAAGATCAAGAGACAAAAGTAAATATGGTGTGTTTGGAAAAATCTGCAACCTTTCCAATTCCTAATACAATGTTGCCTTCAAGCTCGTCTGATAAGGAGGCTGATACTTCAGTCACAGAACCACTCTGTGAGCAGTCTGCTCATCAAACTTACTCACGCTCAGTATCTCTGCCTGTAAGTTATCAGATTTATATTACTTGACTGTTAGTAAAGTTTGAAGGTATAGTTTGTAAGCAATGTATGATTTTACTCAACGAGAAAATACTGAAAATTTAGGAAGGATTGTTGGACTTGTGTTTCTTTATTCCTGTGTCTTGTGTCAACAATTTTCAGTAGAAAATGTTTGCATAAATGAAGAACGTACAAAATACCAACAAATCAATGCCCTGTAGGGAGTACAGAAAGGTTCGTTGGTATGTTGTATGCTCTGCATTTATGCAAATATTTTCTATTTATGTAAAGGGCGATTTGGTTCTTGAGGCTCCCACCTATGTATCACATCTGCAGTAACACAGACTTATCCTGGTAAGCGAAGAGCCAGTTTTTCAGGATCAATCGTGACCTAGGTCACAAGCAAAGCAGCAACCTTACTGGTGATTGTTTGCAGTCAAGTGTTTCTAGTGGTGATCACATGGAAAATTATATTAAGCATTTAACCAATGTCCCCTCCCCCCCCCCCGGATTAATGTATTCAATGCTGTTAATTACTTTGTTTTGAGTGTCATGATTTAAGTTATATTTCGTATTCTGTCTTGTATGTTTTTGGTTAGGTTTTTTGAGTTTCTTGACAATGGGATGAGTAAATCTTGTAAAGGTTAGTATGTTACAACTTTGTCTCTGTAACATTTCCCTTTCTATTTGGCTCCTCCCGATAGAGGTGAGGTTTGAAGGGATTAGAAAATTTTCACCTTACTACATATGCATTCAAGACAGGTGATGCTTGTTAGAATCATATTCTGTGAAGTATAGTTTTTGGCTCATAAATATGGACTATTATTTATCTTATTCTTAGCATGTGCCAATTCTTCATTAATGGCTTCCATTTTTTTTCTGGATTTTTATATCACAGGCTCCTCTGAAGCTTATACCTGCCATGAAAGGTAGCCGTGAGAAACATGGGGGTTCACAGGTGAAATTGAATGTGAAATGGGCCGCTGACGTGTATGATCCGGTACCTACATTGTTATCACACACTCTAAGAAACAACAAGCAGCAGCAGAAATCCAGGAAGAAGAAGCCTGAAAAGAAGAATGGAAAGAAGGGTCAAAAGGGAAATTCATCTCGTGGGGGCAGCAGCAAAGATAAGCAGTTTCGCAAGCTAGGTGGGACTTCTGGTTTGTGCTACAAGTCAATGGATTCTTGTGATAAAGTGCTTGGAGTTGCTACTGAATTAGATGCTCTTGAAGTTCGAAGCCAGGATTCGTACTGTGGAACTAGCTTCCTGAAAAAATCAGTTACTGAACTGCACTACTCGGTTGCAGAAGCACTATGAGTGAAATACTCTGAATGTCTTTTCTTATTTCCTTCAACGTACATAAATAAGCTATATTTTGCTGTTGGCTTGTTTGGTGAGAAAAAAAAAAGACATGGGATTGTATGGTGAAGGCTATTTTGTAACTCTTATATGCAGTCAATGCATTTTTATTTGTGATGTGAGACAAGTTTTGGCAGATGAGGTCGTGTCTAGGCTTCTGGCTTTCCAGTCATTAATTCTAGGAGGGATCTCTGAAGTGGTGTTTTTTGTTGATAACCTCTATCGTTGGATTTGAGTTTTGATTAGATTGTTGTTTGATGATAAATCGTGCTGGTAAAATCTTGACTCACACTTGACACCCAAAATAAGGAAATCTTGATTTTACAAAGCTTAATCTAACTCAAATTAATTCTACTATTTGTATGCGTTAAATAAAATTTATAAGTATTACAAAATAGATTGAATTTGTATACTTATCATGTAAATTAAGGGACTTATTCTCGATGAGATAGAAAATTAGAGTATCAGAAAAAAATTACTGCAAAGAAAATTCTAAAAATCTAAAACAGTTCCTGATTTGTCGTCACTGAATTTAAAATCCGCATTCTATCGTTAGTAGTGAAAAATAAATAATTGAATAATACACATAAAATTTAAATGTTATTATTATAGTGTTGAAATTGTGATAATTTAACCACGTTAGTGTGTAATGTGACTAATGTCAGTTACTACTATTTATTTCGTTATACACCAACATTGTACATTATATCCTTGGTAAGATTAAATTACAGGGCAGGAATCTTTACATCTTAGATACGAAGTTGTGTTATGGAACAGTAACGAGTGACAGTTAGGTATCCATACTCAACAATAAACAGTCAGAATTATATAGTATGTTTTTGTGACTGACCAATGAAAATTAACTTGTTTTTACATCAGACATTCGTATATCAATCATAACCCCAAATACTTAATCCACATGTATCTGATGGTCAAGATTCCGATGTAAATGTCGACAATCTCTCCATAATGTTTTAGGCAGAAGAGAAGTTATTAGTTTTAAGATTAGGAAATGTAACAAACCGGAAACATACAGAACTTAGAAATGAAATCCCTGAGAAAAGAACTGAGATGACTTTGCATAAATATAATGCCTTATGGCTACAGTTCAATAATCAATTATGACTGACTGATACAAATATTTCTCAACAAATGGCAGTATAATTGGCTGATTTGAATAATAGTCTTTAAGAAATCATCCGAATATCGTGAGCATAGTTGAAGTTTCTTTAGTGATCAACCACACCAGCCAACCGTTTTGTTGACAGTGAAGCCTGTTTCAGAGGGCTGGGACTGTGATTGCTGAGGAGGTCTAGGCTCTCTTGGCTTGGCAGGATCAACAAATATAACCCATCCATCCAAAAATTTAGCATTCATTCCTTCTCTTGCCCTTTCAGCTTCTTCTATGGTTGTATAAGTTACAAAAGCGAATCCCTTTGATCTTCCAGAGGCTCTATCAGTTATCACCTTAGCTGTATAGTTAAAAACTCAAAATGAATGAAAGTCCAGCACAACATATTTCAAACTAAAAAAAGAAGAAAGAAGAAGCAGAAGTTCATTATTACCTTCAACCAGCTGCCCAAAAGAAGAAAATGCTTCCTTAAGATTTTCATCTTTTGTCAGTCTAGAAAGACCTGTTTGAATGCACAATATTCACATTCACAAATTTTAAATACAGAATCATATATATTACAGTATGCTAGATAAATATATTGGAAACTTTTAACCAGCAAATTATTGTCATACATACACAATTACATATGTTATACACTGATACACCTAGTGATTTCATACAGCAAATGGTGCCAAAAAGGTAGCATATAGACTTCATAGAAGTTCATGCCAAATAGACCTGAAAACTGGTCCCTTCAAAGTTCACATAATTGAACACTAGCCAGAAATAAGATTGTACCCTTTATAAAGAAATTCTTGTCCCCAGAAATTAAGGCATTCAAAGAAATCAAATTTGATAACAGCTATAATTTGGTTTTTGCTTAAAGTAGCATTGATAGGAACAGAAATTTAGGTTACAACAAAGTGCAAGATATAATTAAACCAAATTAAATCTGCAGGTTGGAAATGAACTAATGGGCTCCATCAATTCTCTCTTCTTCCCTTTATATATATAAACAACAAATTTTTTTTCTTTCAATTTTGACCAATATTTCCAGTTCTATGTTTACAATGTTTTGCCAAGCTAACATGTCTTCTACAATTTCTAAATTCTTCTGATCTACATTCATGACAAGGTTCACCACTGCTTTTTTGAATAAAAAGTGGAGCCTCATATCACACATATCCAAAGTTTTGTTAGACCCACATATCTGCATCATGTCATTATTAATCCTATTGAGTACCACTGTTCAAAGGGGATGACTTGACCTTAGAGGTGATCTTTAAGTTTCAAAGGGGTATTTGTACAAGAAACCCCATTCAACAATTCATATTTCCACCACCGCCCCAAACCAGAGAACCAAGAGAAAACACTGAAATGCAAGATGTTCAGCAGAAAATATATTTTTCTTCTCCTTTACTCCCTTCCCTCATGATTAAAAAAAGTCTTTTTGAGGAATCATCTGTGGATGGATTGCAAATTGACAAAACATAACAACTAGGGCAAGTAAAAATTGGAAATTGGATTTCGATGGCTAGTGAATGGATGTTAACACGGGTATGCCGAATTTGCAATATTGTGTATGGTGGGAAATGAAGGTTTCAAGAAACCCTCGTAGGAAAAAAAGGCATTATTAGTGACACAGCAGCTTAGTAACACAACACATCACAACTACATTTATTATATATAAAAATGAAGAGAACAATAAACATCCATAAGTAAATGATTTATTTCATTATGTAAAGGGACTAAAAGAAGATTGACTTTGCGAGATAGTGAATTGGTTAGTGGCTCACCGCTGACGAAAAGTTTGGGGGAAGTGAGAGTTGAGCTGAGACGAATGGAAGCATAGTGGGAATGAACAAGTGGGATGTGGCGAAGCAGACGCTGAGCTCCATACAAAAAAGCCATTTGATGAAACGATGATAGAATAGAATCTCACCCAACAACACACAAACCTTGGAAGAGGTTTTGGAGGATCCTTAAAACCCTATCGTTCTCGTTGCACTCCAAATAGGATCCCTAAACCCCAAAATAAGAGTTCCCTAAACCTAAAGTCGGGGAAAAAAATAATTTATTGTTTTTTTTTAAATAAAGTTACAAAAAACGCCTCCAAATGGTGTTTAAAAGGTTAAAAATATGTTTTGAATAATGAAAAAATTTATTTAAACTTTTTAAAGATGAAAAATAAAATAAAAATATTTTGTAAGGAATAAAATATTTTTTTTATGATGAAAATAAAAAATGTTAAAATGCATTGATGAAAAAAGTATTTAAACTTTTTTTTAATTATCATTTAACCATTCGCTTTTGATACGGGTCGGATCATACCAGAACTCAAAAACCAAAAGGCCGCACAAGATAAGAGTAAGGGAACTAGTATTCCCACAACCAATAGCAAACTCTATAGTGCTAATAGCAATACCCTAAGAGTAAATAAGAGTGGACTCAGCTCGGCCCAACCCAGTATATTATAGGTCCACAGAATTACAATTTAGAATAGGCACTCGAAACAAGCTCTTATTCTCGCTTGTGCTCCCATCGTCTTCTAGGGTAACCACAGCGCCACTCGAACAAGTGCGGCCATTCCCAACGCTTCTCTTCCCTTCTCAGGTTCGCTTCTCTCTGTTTTTCTCATTCCTTTATATCTCTATCGCTGTTTATATCCTTGTTATCTTTTTCTTCAAAACCCTAGCGCTGTACGCCACACTTTCGCCATGGGCAGTGGTGGTTGCGCACGATAAAACGTCCAACACTTTTTCTATTTACCAGATCCCGATAATCGTGAGTCTTTGTTTCTTTTATTTAGTTCTACAACTGTGATGCTCGTTTTAGGTTTAGTGATGCTCAATTCATTATTTCGCTTCCTGTTTACGCTGATTTAATTATTAACGTTGTGAATCAGTCTTTCTCTTTGTTATTAGAGGTTAATTCAGCTCAGCTATGCGGACTTATACATTTTCACTTGATTCCTCAGTTTTTGTCTTGATTCCAATCCCTCAACTGTGGACCTTGCGTAGGCATAAGATGTCGTGTTCCATTGTTGTGTCGGGCTGAATTATCGTTTAATTTTTATTTGTACATGAACAGGGGAGTCTGAATCCCGTGAGTTTTCAATATGACGTCGTTCTTGAAGCCTGAGAATGCTCTGAAAAGGGCGGAAGGTAAGTTCAAGAGAATGATTATTATCCATTTGTGATTTATATTTTTCTTAACCTTTTTTGAAAAGCGTGAATCCAGTCTTTTATATGTATGCTGATGCAATTGAATGAATCTGTGTAACAATTTCAATATGCAGAATTAATCAATGTTGGGCAGAAGCAGGATGCTTTGCAGACTCTCCATGATCTCATCACCTCAAAGCGATACAGAGCATGGCAGAAGACACTTGAAAGGATCATGTTCAAGTATGTGGAACTTTGCGTTGACATGCGAAAAGGCCGTTTTGCAAAAGACGGTCTTATTCAGTATAGAATTATATGTCAACAAGTGAACGTTAGTTCACTGGAGGAGGTCATAAAGCATTTTATGCAGCTTTCTACTGAGAAAGCTGAACAGGCCCGTAGCCAGGCGCAAGAACTAGAAGAAGCCCTTGATGTTGATGATTTAGAGGCCGATAAAAGGCCGGAGGACCTGATGTTGAGCTATGTCAGTGGCGAGAAAGGAAAAGACAGATCTGATCGGGAGACTGTTACCCCATGGTTTAAGTTTCTTTGGGAAACTTATAGGACAGTGCTGGAAATATTGAGGAACAACTCAAAGCTAGAAGCCTTATATGCTGTAATCTTTCTTCTTATGTTCTTTTACAACTTCTTGATGCTATACATGATTCATATGTATTTGCTTAATGTAAAGAACTACACTTGTTCTTATCTTATTCTTATTATTCTAATTTTTTTTCAACTGTTATATGCTTCTTTGTAACATGATAATTTAAGGATGCATACTACTTGTAATCTTGAACTTTAATAGACTCTAATGCCATGTGCAGATGACAGCTCATCGAGCTTTCCAGTTCTGTAAGCAATATAAGCGGACAACAGAGTTCCGAAGACTGTGCGAAATTATTAGAAACCATTTGGCTAATCTTAATAAATATCGTGACCAGCGAGACCGGCCTGATCTTTCAGCTCCTGAAAGCTTGCAACTGTATCTTGATACAAGATTTGAGCAGCTGAAAATTGCTACTGAACTTGGACTCTGGCAGGTTGCCCATTTCTCATTTTTGTTTGTTCATGTATTATTACATTTTTGTTTTGTTAATTTTTTTATATCCAGAATTTTTGGCAATACAACCTGACAATTTGTTTCTGCATGCAGGAAGCCTTCAGATCAGTGGAGGATATACATGGACTGATGTGCTTAGTCAAGAAAACACCCAAGCCATCCTTGATGGTTGTTTATTATGTGAAGCTGACAGAAATATTTTGGATATCGTCAAGTCATCTGTATCATGCATATGCATGGTTCAAGCTCTTTTTATTACAAAAAAGCTTCAATAAGAATCTGAGTCAGAAGGATTTGCAATTAATAGCTTCATCTGTTGTTTTGGCTGCACTTTCAGTGCCTCCTCATGATTGCACCCACGGTGCATCTCATTTGGAACTGGAGCATGAAAAAGAGAGAAATTTGAGGATGGCTAATCTCATTGGCTTTAATCTTGAAACTAAACCTGAAAGCAGAGAAATGGTATTTTTCTTCATCTCAATTGTACTCCTTAGGTAGCATAGAGATTTCTGTTTTGGTAATCTTACTATTTGCTTCTGTTTCCTTTTTGTTTGTCCCCAGCTATCAAGGTCATCACTTCTAGCTGAACTGGTAACCTATTCTCCTTAGTTTTTTAAAAAGTTTCTTATCTGCATTCATTGCTTCTATAATTGTTCACACTATTTTAGAAGCACACTTTTTCCTTTGAGTTTGAGCACTCTATAAATTCTTTCTTTTAGCACCGCCCTTTTTAATATTTGAATAAGATCTTGATGGATACTTTTGTAGTTGCCATTGTAATTATCATAATACCATGTGAGTGCTTTGTGAGGCGGTTTGCAGTTAACATGGGATTCTAACTTTTATGAATTTTTTTTTTTTGTGTGTAATATGTTTAGTTTTTATTTATATTTGATGTTTTTGGCAAGTTTGAAGTTCCTCAACTTATTGCTTGAATGAGCCAAATTATAAATTTCTCTCTCCCTCTCTCTTATTTATTGTTGCTGGTTTGAGATATATTTTGCACACATCACAGTCATTTATCTTTGTGTTTCACCTGTTGCCTTTAATTGTTTGCTGTATAGTAATTATTTTAATCTCAATATTCCTGTACTGTTGTGAGTTATGACTGTTGAGAATTGAGATTACGAGGATTAGATGAAAAAAGCAAAAGATATAAAATATTATTAATTGGATGGTACTTGTGGCAGAAAATACTAACCTAACACTATTTATGCTAATATTATATGTAGTATAGTACAACTACTACTATTACTAGTGCAGCTTGATACACATTAGTAACATAGCAAGACATGTAACAATTTCTGGACAATGTATTGTTATCTCAATATTCTGTGTGTAATGATCTTATTGTTTCCAGTTAACACTTTTTCCATTGTAGACTAATGATGATGATGATGTTTATTTATTAGGAGTCTCCATAACTGCTTTAGTAATCATGATTTAACTAATTTGATTTTATGTTAAAACTCTTGTTTTGGTTTGTCATATATCTTTTTTTTTTTCAATTTCATTTTGCCTTCAATTGCAAGCCTTCAATTGGAGGTTCGGTGAACTCTGGATTACCATGACTATTGCCAAGTTAAATGCAATCCTTTCAAAGTGATACTGGCAGACTCAATCTAAAGTTTCGTTTCTATTGGTTCATCACAGGCATCGAAGGGTGTGATGTCTTGTGTAACACAGGAAGTGAAGGACATTTACCATCTTTTGGAACATGAGTTTTATCCCTCAGATCTTGCATTAAAAGCGCTGCCCTTAATAACTAAAATCTCAAAGTTAGGGGGTAAGCTTTCTACTGCATCATCTGTTCCAGAGGTGCAATTAGCTCAGTATGTTCCAGCACTGGAAAGACTGGCTACCATGAGGTTGCTGCAGCAGGTGCATTTTCCTCTTTTGCTCTTTTTTGGGGGTATAGTAAATGTATTTTTCCGTCTGTTCTGCAAAGATAATTCATTCTATGGGTTCCCCCTTGGTCTTCTAGGTGTCTAATGTATACCAGTCTATGAAGATTGAAACCTTATCGGGGATGATCCCCTTCTTTAATTTCTCTCAAGTGGAAAAGATTTCTGTAGATGCTGTTAAGCAGAAGTTTGTATCAATGAGAGTTGACCACATGAAAAATGCTGTGATTTTTTGCAAAAAGGTATGTTTTTTCTGGCATGTTATGTTATCCTCAGAATACATGGCTTTGTTAATCAATAGTTTTTCTGCAGTATCATTATACAATGTACTATAATAATAATGAATGCTTTTGTTAACAAAAATGTCTTGAAACAGTTGTTAATAATGAAGTTTTAAATGTGAGCACCCAGCACTTTTTCTAAATATATCAGTTTATGGCTATTGTCTGATTGATTTTTAATTCAGAGTCTCGAGTCTGATGGCTTAAGGGATCACTTGGCCAGTTTTGCTGAACAATTAAATAAGGCAAGACAAATGATTTATCCTCCTGATAGGAGACCATCAAAACTTGGAGCTTTACTTCCCTCTTTGACAGAGGTTGTGGCCAAAGAACACAAGAGACTTCTTGCTCGAAAATCAATTATTGAGAAGAGGAAAGAAGAACAAGAACGACAGCTTCTTGAAATGGTATATTTTAATGATTAACATTTTTTCTTCCTCCTGCTTATTTTTCAGCAATAATAAATTTTTATAGCTCTCTTGGGAAGCTCTAAAAAAATTGTTTATTTCTCCGAAATAAATTAATCCAAGATCCACTTACTATTAATGTTGTATATTATGAGGTCTTGATTTTTGAACTGATTAAACTTTTCCTTTAATATATATTTGAAGGAACGGGAGGAGGAGTCAAAGAGGCTAAGACTGCAGAAAATAACTGAAGAAGCGGAACAAAGAAGGCTTGCCACTGAGTTTGAGCAGAGGAAAAATCAGAGGATCCTCAGGGAGATAGAGGAGAGAGAAAATGAAGAAGCACAAGCTTTACTCCAGGAAGCTGAAAAGCGTATTAAAAAGAAGGGAAAGAAACCAATCATAGAGGGGGTAAGTTGAAGTCTGCCTTTCGTTAAACTTCTGATTTGTTGGGTCTGTAGATGCTGACTATATATGCTATGTCTGTAGGACAAAATCACCAAGCAGACATTGATGGAGTTGACTTTGACTGAACAACTCCGGGAAAGACAGGAAATGGAAAAGAAACTGCAGAAGTTAGCAAAAACCATGGATTATTTGGAAAGAGCAAAAAGAGAAGAGGCTGCTCCCCTGATTGAAGCTGCATATCAACAGCGTCTAGTGGAAGAGAGACTTCTTCATGATCGTGAGCAGCAGGTATGCGTCGAATCCACGTTTGTTTGCTGCAGTTGCATGTTTGCTTGTGTAACTTGGATATTGGCCTTTTCATTTATTTTCTCTTTGAAGTAATCAAGTTATTACATATTTCTCACCCGATGATGTTGCGCCTTTATATTCAACTCCCACAACTCTCCATTTGAACCAATTTGTGTGTTGTGCTAACTGGGTCAGACCATGATTTGATGCAGCAAGAGGTTGAACTGAGCAAACAGAGGCATGAGGGAGATCTCAAGGAGAAGGAGAGGCTTGTTCGCATGATGGGCAATAAGGTTATTTTCAACAACTTTTTTCCTTCTTGTCTGTTTCTTGGCCATTATCATAGGCAAATTGTGACTTCTATCATTTTATTTATTGCAAACATTTTTGGAGGATATTACAGGCTATGATGTGTGAATACCTTTCCTTGACTATGAAAAATTGTCATTGGACATCAGATTAGTGGAACTATCAATTATTATTTTATTTAATTCACCCAATAAAAATAGGTTCTTGCCTTGCACTTTGGCTGATATCTTTTCTTGTGATTGACTATACAGGAGATATATCAAGCAAGGGTGGTTAGTCACCGCCAAGCAGAGTTTAACAGATTGAGAAGAGAACGGGAAGAGCGAATCTCTAGGATTTTACAATCCAGGAGACAGGAGAGGGAAAAAATGAGGAAGTTGAAGTATTATCTCAAGTTAGAAGAAGAGAGACAGCAAAAATTGCATGAGGAGGAGGAAGCTCGGAAACGTGAAGGTAATTATTTTTTACTTCGTCTGTTCAGGAATATTATCTCAATGCTAACTTTTTTTAAATTTTACCAAGATTGTCATTTTTTTTTTCACTTTCACCTTTTGTATTTAATTCTTCATTCTGAAATTCATAATGCACTGTGGAATGATTATACCTTCTTTTACACAATGTAGCAATAGCTTATCCTTTGTATTTATCCAACTTGTGGTTTCTTTGAACTTCAGATGCTGAAAGGAAAAAGAAGGAAGAGGAGGAACGCCTGCGAAAATTGGAGGAGATAGCTGAAAAGCAGAGGCAGAGAGAGAGGGAACTTGAAGAAAAAGAGAAACAGAGGAGAGAAGCATTGTTGGGTAGAGCTGCTGCTGAACCAGCTCCTCCTGCCCGTCCATTGGAATCGGGATCTGCTGCTCCTGCTGCAGCTGCCGCTGCCGCTGCCACTGCCACAGCTCCAACACCAGGGAAATACGTCCCTAAGTTCAGGCGAGAGAGAACTGAAAGCACAGGAGCTGTGCCTCCTCCAGAAACAGACCGCTGGAACAGTAGCAGCAGGCCAGATGGTGGTGACAGGTGGCGTGGTGATGATCGGAGAACTGCGTTTGGTTCTGGTGGAGGTTCAAGGTCATCTTCTACTTGGACATCTTCCAGGAATGCCCGTTGAACATTTTGTGCTCTGTTTTATGGCTGGCAGCTTTTTGGGAGTCTTACTTTTCCCAGTTTACGTTCTAGAATTATTTTTGATACTGAGTTCTTAAATTTATTATCTTATTAATACTTACGAAATCCTCTATTTGATTGGGGAACATGCCAACAAAATTTTCTATTTATGATTGAGAGGATTGCAAATGGTAATCGAAGTTTCAGTTAGACGAGTACTTTCGACCTATTTTTCTACTTGTTGATATTGTCGTAGAAAATGAAGGGTAGCCTTGGTATGTGGCTTTGTATACTTTATTTGCTATTGGAAACCTTTTGCTGCCTCTAATTTCTTGTATAAGCACGTATGCTCGGAATTTAGATTAGATCTCCTTCAGTTCAAGGAGAGAAACAACGGAAAGAGCAGGAGAAAATGTTCAGAGAAATTGAGGAGAGATAGGCTTAAGAGGATTATGCTGTATAGGATCTAGATCCCGCATATTCACGAATTCTCTCTGGTTTTATCTTTGGATGTGTGGGTGGAAAAATAGAATTCATTAAAATGCGGGACTCACTTAGTAGCTTAAACAGGCATCTAATTGTAATAGACTGATAATTTTTCTTCGTGTAATTCTCTAGAAGAATGGTTGTTACCTTACTCTCCATTCATGTCTCTTTTCAATATTTACACATTAGAGAAAACTGCATGATTTATTTTGGAATTATGATATTAAGTATGCGAATAACCTAATTTATTTTTGTAGAGTGGTACTATCATTTATTGGATTTCTCATGGTTGGTTCCATTTAACTTTATTCGATTTCTCTTTTCTTTAAAAGAAAAAGTCGGATTAAAAATGTTTTTAAAATATAAGTACCTTAATTTTTAATTGTTTTACAAAACAATTTGTGGTAAATGAGAAAAAAAATTGCTTCTATCTGCTTTCTCCCACTTTTTTTTTTTCCTGTTCTCTTGTCTTGAATTATTTCTTTTAAAATATAAGATATGAAAACTATCGATATAAGTAACTAGTAAGTCAAACACACCCAAGTTACGGAATTAAGAAGCCCCCATAATTTCAATATCCAGCTAAATTATAAAATTACCCTGTCAGCAAAACTGTTACACCTTCAAACTAGAAATTTTTAAGTGTTTTTATGTGGAGGTAAATAAAGACGGGGAAAACGATAGTACTAGTGTGAGGCAGCCCCCCAGACCAAAAGTAATACTGAGAGGACTTGTTATTTATTTAGTATTTTATTGATGTAATGAATGAATGAATGGAAAGAGGAATCTTAGGACAGTATCTATAATTTAAGGTAACTATTAATCTGGGATCCCAAACGGCGAGTCATAAGAAGTCAGCAAACAATCGGTATTTTAATCTTTTAGATACGTCTTGTAGTGTGCAAAGTCGGCAAATGATGAAATAACTTTTGTGTTTGGACGTTAACGCTTTGATGACGTTTGACGAAAGCAAATTTGGAAATATTAATAGCCAACCATCTTGCAATCGAGAACTGCAAGAGTTTCAATCAATGGCAATGGCGTCTACACTACCTGCTGGCGACGAAGAAACGCCACTTGTGGCCGATGATAATTCGCCCCTCCAAGCTCGCAAGAGCCACCACACGAGGGATATTCACATCCTCAGCTTGGCCTTTCTCTTGGTCTTTCTCGCCTTCGGTGCCGCTCAGAATTTGCAGAGCACTCTCAACACTGTCAGTCTCTCTGTCTCTCTCTCTCGCTCATTAGAGTTACGGTCTCGGTTCTGTTGATTCTTTAATGTTCCATTGATTTTTTTTTTATATATTTTTTAATCAGCAAATGTTAGTTTGTTAGAAATGACAGAACTCGCGATCTCTTCTCCCTTCATCCTTCCCCAACTACTAGGCCTAGCTTATATCTCCTATGTTTCATTGAATTTGACTTCAGGAGGATGACTTGGGTACCACCACACTCGGGATCTTGTATTTGTCTTTCACATTCTTCTCCGTCGTTGCTTCTTTGGTGGTGCGAGTTCTCGGCTCCAAGAACGCTTTGCTTATTGGGACTACTGGATATGTGCTTTATGTCGCTGCCAACTTGAAACCAAATTGGTAATTAATATCTGTCTGTTTATCTATGTATGCATCCATCTTGGTTTTTAATTTTCACATACTTTGCTGTTGTCAAAAACACAAGTACTATATATGATGGATTTAATATGGATAAAGTGTGCTTTTGGTTCTGAAGATTTGATCAAACTTAGTTTTAGACTCCTAGTGTGTTTGGATTGGTGGTGAGTTGAACTCACCATGATTTTATCTGTTTGTTAGCCTCTAAAATTCATGGTGACTTTAACTCACCACCAATCCAAAAACACACTTGGCTCTGTATTTTAAAATCGATAAATTTAGTCCTTGCATTTTTTGAAATCTGGTTGGTTTTAGTCCCAGATGCCATGTGGCAGTCACGTGACTGTCATGTGTCAATGATTTTAGTCCCAGATGCCATTTGATTGACATTTGACTGGCCACGTCAACAAACAACGCATACAATGTAAGGAGAGGGACCAATTTCTCTGACTTGTAGAAATGTAAGGATCAAATTCATCGATTTTAAAATACAGGGATTAAAACCAAGTTTAAATGAAAATATAGGAACTTAAAACAACATTTTTTACCATTTAATATATATGATTCCAACCTTCATAACTTCATTGTAGAACTTTAGGCTTCATAGTGGGTATGGTGAACTTTTCATTTTCTTCCTTTTGCACTTACCTGAGCAATAATGTCCATCAAAATTTAAAAGATGGAATTGGATATTCTTGAGTACTAAGTATTCTTAGAATGTGGTTTTGAGACTAACTCAATTCCAAAATCTAGCTCATAGGGTGAAGGTTTCCTCTCACTTTTTATTTTTATTGGCAAATGTTAGTTGTTAGTTTTTCTGGGGAATTCAAATCCACGACCTATCCCTCCCTTCCTTCACCCTTTACCACTAAACCCACCTTATATTTAAGTCCCCACACTTATATACTTTATCTTGACACTATTTCTAGTCGATATGAGACTTGACTTTTTCTTAATAAGTATCATGAGAAAAGGAAAAACAAGTTGTCAAGAAGGAGTGGTTCGTAAATAGCATCTTACCAAATAAGCTGCAGAGCAGAAAAGAACAGCATTTTTTAAATTATTTTGATCTGTGTGGAGTTGTTATTGAGTTTTGAGAGTAGCATAAGATTAGTTCGTTGAAGTCAGGAGTATACATAATACGGTGCAACATATGCTGACACTTTGTTTTATCTATGGAGAGCAAACTTAACTCTCAATATCTGACCCATATGTTGTACTTAGTTGTATTCTACCTTAAACCTTTTCTTTTAAGGTTGGTCATCATTGATGGTTGTTGCTCGTACATGTTCGTGTTCATAGATCTGCTCTTGTATCCGATTTCCATTCTGTTTTACTTTATGACTATGTATGCTTTTATAATACTAATTTATTATGCATATCCTTGACCATTGAGCAATTCTTCTTGCAGGTATACATTGGTTCCTGCTTCTGTGTATCTTGGGTTTTGTGCTTCCATAATATGGGTTGGAGAGGTACATGTAACATGCCAAGGTTTTATAGCTCCTTCAAATCGTCATTAGTCACCTGCATCTTTACTAATTGTAGTTTGACCTGTCAGGGAACATAT
The DNA here is from genome assembly GCA_007407185.1 of Glycine tomentella. Classification (NCBI taxonomy): domain Eukaryota; kingdom Viridiplantae; phylum Streptophyta; class Magnoliopsida; order Fabales; family Fabaceae; genus Glycine; species Glycine tomentella. The sequence continues at coordinate 1,156,770 of PYAF01001472.1, forward strand.
CTCACTTCTGCTGCACGCAGCCATTCTACAGATAACAACTTGCATGAAGGTGCAGTAATTGGTGACTTTAATGGGGAATTCTGGGCTGTGTATGCACTCCACCAGGTGATCATATTATTTTTAACTGAGGATTGATCACTTTGTTGTTGTTTTTTTTTTAATAAAATTCTTTTACAATATGAAGTTGATTGAGAAATACCTGTTTTTGCAGTTTATTGGAAATCTTGTTACATTTGCTCTACTGAGTGATGATCAACAGGTATGTGGTGGTTAGTCTTTCACATTTTACAAATTTTCTTTTCATCTGTTTGTTTTAAATATCAGTTCATGATATTGCCCAAGCTTATCCTACCTTGTTAGCTACTAAGAATGAAGAATTCCACTTGTGACAAATCTTCAGAAAAAAGAAAAAATTTCAACTAACTTTACGGTTGATGGAACCCTAGGTCCAAATTGTTGAATTGAAATATAATTAACTTTTCTGTTAAAGAAGTTCTTAACTTGTGATAGACCCCTATTTATCAATGAGAAATGCTAGTAGCACACTTTTTAACACTCTTTCCTATTAGGTGTGTCTCATTCCCAAACTAGTGAGACCACATGAATTTTGACCAATAGAAGAGAGTGTGTTACTAGCACTCCTCTTTATCTAATATTAGGCTTGTTTTGATTTTAAAACTAAGCAGTTGTAATGGTTTGCCTAGAAGGTTCATGGTGTTGACACTGTAATTTAGCATTTCCATGTTTTCTTTTCAATTTTCTTTTTTATGTTTGATTAATATATCAAAGATGTTTATTTGTTTAATATGCAAAAAAATTCCAAGGAAATTTAAATGAGCTTGGATTTCCTTGTACCCTTCAAGTCTTCAACAATAAAGGCTCATCTCACATGCTAACAAGTTTTGAGTTCTATTTTAAATGTTCTACATATTCTCAGGATTTAATTTTGTTTCTCATCACTGCAGGAGGGAAATACCAAGGGCACAACTTTATTGTTTATTGTATTCCTTTTCATTATGACCTTTGGTGCAATACTAATGTGCTTCTTGCGCAAACGGGGTGCTAATAGCAAGGGACAACAAGAGCTTTCAGGTGCAGATGCTGGCGCATGTGCGTCCTTGAAGTCTCTATCTAAATCACTTGCCAGTGCGTTGTCTGATGTAAAGATGTTGTTGATCATACCCCTTATTGCATATTCAGGTCTACAACAAGCATTTGTGTGGTAATTTCTTATGCATTATAAGGCATTCATCCTTGTGGTCTTTCAATAAGGGTTCTATGATTTATGGTGTCCTTCTATTCACTTTATATGTTGTTTGTTAACGAAATACTTTTGTATAGGGCTGAATTTACCAAGTATGTTGTAACTCCTGCAATTGGTATTTCTGGTGTGGGTAGTTCAATGGCAGCGTACGGGGCTTTCGATGGAATAGTAAGTACAGGAATGCAGAGTCATATTTCCTTGCATTGGTGGTTGTTTAAAATTAACTTTCATTGAAGTAGTATCATGCTAACGAGCATCTGTTTCTTATTTCCTCTTCTTTTATTTATTTAGTTATTTATATTTTGAAATGTCTTGATAACAATATCTAGACAGTGGAAACTGCCATGTTCTACATTTTTGGGTGGTCTAACATGTAGAACCCCTTACCACATCAAAATAAGTTCTAATGGGATCTATTTTATTTTCTTAATTTCTATGAATATTTCAGTGTTCTCTGCTTGCCGGTCGTCTCACCTCTGGTCTCACATCTATTACAACAATAGTTTCTGTTGGACTTTTTGCTCAGGCAGTCGTATTAGTCTTACTTCTGCTAAATTTCAGGTCAGAAGTAATTAATTTTGCTTGAATGAAGTTGATACTATGTAATTTATTTCCCCCATGTAATTTCATCTATTCTATTTCTTTGCCACTCCTGATGCAGCATAAGTAGCGGATTGCTTGGTACTGTTTACATACTCTTCTTGGCTGGTTTATTGGGCATCGGTGATGGAGTTTTAATGACACAACTTAATGCATTGATTGGAATACTATTTAAGCATGACACGGTATACAAATAATCTCCTATTAACATGTTTACTTTGCTTCTCCATTGTTGTTTTGTTTTGAGTTATTTTGCTTGTTCATCATGTCTCTAAGCTGCTGATTACCACATATTTGATTCACAACTTGGACACCCCCGTTTATTCTTCTCACACTTTTCACTAATCACCTATTTTTCCATTAGCTCTGATGCTTTTTTATTTAAATTCTTCTTTTATAATTAATGCCAAGTCTACGTTGCTTTCCTGTGCAGGAAGGGGCTTTTGCTCAGCTAAAAATATGGCAATGCGCTACAATTGCTATCGTGTTTTTTTTCGCCCCGCTAATCTCGTTCAAAGCCATGCTTGTGATTATGCTTGCTCTCCTTTGCTTCTCATTCTGCATTTTCCTATTGCTTGCTCTGAAGGTCGGGAAGACATCATCACCCTCCACCAGTCAGCGAATTTAAAGCTGCTTAAACTGTAGGTTTCTTGTATCAATCTCAGTCTGTCTTTCTCGCGTGTAGCACGTCCACTCTGGACTATGTCTTTATTTTTGTGGTGAAATTTCCTTCAGTTGAATGATCTTGTACAAATTGTGACAAATCAGTGTGTTTGGTAACACATTTGTTACCGCTCTGGCTGGACGTGGTTCCGCGAAGCAATTAATAGTTTCTTGTGCATTGTTTTTTTACGTGAATTTCTCATAAACATGAATTCCCAATGGCCAATACTAAAGCAAATACGCATTATTAGTTATAAGCTCATTTGCCACGTGGCTATATATAGTTATTAACTGAAGAATATTCCTAGAAATGTCATATGAGCCAAATTCAGACACATTTTTGTAGGTTCTAAAATGTGTCTCGGATCAATATATGTAACCTGGAGAGGATGTCACGGATATGATGTGAAAAATCCTTTTGAACTTTGTTAACTACTCCTATTTTGCCAACTACTACAATGTTTCCACGTGTGCAATACTCTTCAATTTTTTTAATGTTTTGCGGAAGTCACTCTCCGGTCTGAAGTGTAGACTAAACCGAACCCATAAAGCACGGCCTAATGGCTAATTCTATACCTCAGAACTTGGTCAGCACCCCCATCATAAGACTCTCTCAAGTCATGCTCCACTTCAATGCTCATTGGTCCATCTCTTACAATTTTTTCCATACCAAAATCACCAACATCCTCAAAAAGTAGTTGTTATGATTAAGCAGTTCCGCACCAATTTCACTGCATTCCTGTCTTGTTTATAACGACAATTGGCCACCCAAAACAGCCACGATTTCATCTACCTCCTAGAGCTTCCCACGATGTCTTTTTTCTGGTTCTCTAACTTGGTCCGTATGCACCGCTCATGGCCTGTACTACTAACCTATGCCGCCACGTGGATAACGCTGCTAACGTTGATGGTGGCAGCGGCGTCTATGTCGCCGCAGGTGGCGTTTGTCTCCGCTATAACACCTTCCTCTAAATTCTCTCAGAAGTGCATCAGTGGTGGGTTCATTAGAATGCCCTTGGATGTTCCAGGTGACATCCTGTGTTTCCCTGCTCATATGTTCGTGAGGTCCAAGGTTGATCTAATCGTTCCACCCGTATTTGCAGCGGTGATTGTAGCGGCTTCTGCTTGCGTGGTTCGTGCTGTGGGCTTGTGGGAGCATGATCAAACTCCTTCATATGCAAATTAACTCGGTAATTGGTATTTCCATACCCTCTAGAGCGACGCTGGGAACAGAAATTATTACATCGGTCAATCTCTGCGTGACACACTCGAGATTTTTATGTGCCACGTGGAAATTGAGCAGGAACATAAATGTCCGAGATTATATGATAATTTCTAGTTGGGCTGGGAAGAGCTTCTGTAAAACACGATCTGACGTGGACCCTTTTTGTAAACAAAGGTTAAGAATTTGAGCTAAACTCGTTGATTCTATAAACATGGGGTCATTTGTCTTTGTAAATCAGCACAACGACATTCTTAACTATGCTGTCTTTGTAATCATGCTCAAATTCCTGCCCGACCTTTGTTCTTTTTTTACCCCCTCTTTGGCCTATGCTGTAATTTGGGTTTGTGTCTGCAGTGTTAGACCGAGCACGATTGTTGATTGTTTATCCCATTTAAATAAATACAATTGACAATGTTTACTGAAATGAAATTCTATTTTAAATTTCAGAACAACGCTTTTTTTTTTTTCTTTTTTTACAGTAATTTAAGAACAACTCTAACAACCTTATCATAATGTATTTTTGTCTTTTGACTGGTCATTGCTCAGAAAGTTCAATATCCACGAGATCCTCAAAATCTATAATATATTATTATATGTTGAACAATATTTATTTTAAATTTTAATTATTTAAAAATAACATTTATTATGTATATTACACATATTATTATAAGGTCTTCTTTTTTCTTTTTTAATTTATTGGATGAATACATAAGATTGTTTTACACTCTACAAAACATGTAAAACAATTTCTATGAGATCTTTTTTTTCCTATTTATTTTACAGAGAATGACATGAAGGAGAGATATTGTTTCCAGTTCGTCCAATTCTATCACGACACTACTAACATGATATGAACACTACTAGAGGACTAACCCAGAAGGATTATGGTATAAACATAAGCAAGTAAATTGCTAATAATTGTATTTGATTGTAATCACAACTTATGGATGAAATGAAATGTTTGATACATAAATGTTTGGATGAAAAGAAACGCAACAAACACCTCCGGGTGGGTTCAGTGGGGGAATGAAATGTTTGGAAACATCCTCAGACAACGACAAATAATTATAACTATAAGTGTAACGTGCTTCTTATTGCATAACAAGCTAGTTTTCATAAACTGGTAACCACAATGATGCTTTTTTAATTTCCCTAAGGAGAAAAACACCTTGCTGCAAGTTGCACTCAAGCTTTTGAGATTGATTTGATCAAATCGTTACTGAAATCCCAGAGTTTCTTTGCAAGCTGTTTGTTTTTAGCATGGGAACTTGGTTTGCATTGATTGCAATCCACAAAGTACTTCCCAGTTACACCTTTCACGCTTGGGTGGAGAGCAACATAGCATGTCGTGGCTGCTCCCTATGATTTTTTTTTTTTTAATTAAACAATGATTAGTGACAACATATTTGGACTTTTGAACCCTTTCAAATCTAACATTTTGCGCCTATATAAATAGTGGAATTCTAAAATGATGGAGTGAAAGAAAATACCTGGGGGACGTTCTTCCATATGTAAAAGGTAAAGACCTTGAGGAAGTCTGCACGAAATCATATTATGGCGTTACAAAGAAGTAATTAAAAGAAAAAAACTGCATCTACTTGTGTAGTTTTGTGTTTAAGGAGAATTAACATACGCATAAGGTAAGAAGAGTGTCTCATAAGAGGAGTCATTATCACTCCTGGGTGGACTGAGTTTGCTGTAATGTTCACACCCTCTTCCTGTACACAAATATCAGAACCAAAAAGTAAAATAATACATGTTTAACGACTAGACAATTAGAATATGCTCAATCTTCCAATCCATGGTATCATCAAGAAAGGAAATGGCCTTTCTGTAGTTTCTCTTAGTAATATGATCCATGGAAGAAATTCATGACAAAAACAAGACATTAAAACACATGGTGACATTAAAAAATGTTAGCAACACATACTATAACGTATTCTTTTTTAACATATTTTTTATTATTTTATCAACTAAAATTCAATAGAAATTACAAAATTGAGGGTTTCACTTCTTATTTAATGAATTCACCCATGATTTTGTAATTTTCAATAAATTTTAACTAATAAAAGAGTATATGTTAGAAGCTTTGTGTTGCTAGCACTCCTGTATGGCATTATCTCTTTGTTTATTTGCTTATTTTTATTTTCTATCAGGTTTGCAGATAAGGTCAGAGAAGCACAACATTAGATAGATGACCTGCAGGCGACGAGAAAGCTCATTTGTATGTAATATGTTTGCTAACTTGGACTGTCCATACGCCTTCTTTTCACCGTAACTGAAAAGTTATATCAAAAGACCAAAAAAATTCAAGTTCTACTTATCAGAATCACAGCCATGAAGCACTAAATTCAGGGCAGAAGCAATTGGAGTCAAAGTGCAAATACCCTTTTCGTTCATTGATCTTATTAAATCTAATCCCCTTTCTGTAAGTGTAGTTATGGGCAATTGATGACAGATTTATGATCCTGCCCTCTATTCCAGTGGCTTTTGCAGTTCGTTTCATTTTGTCAAGAAGTAGGTTTGTCAAGTGGAAATGACCTGAAAAGTGAAAAAGATTAGAAAAGACAATACCACCAAGGGATAAAGCAAAAAATGTTATGCAGGAATGCTGAGACATTACCAAGATGGTTTGTTGCAAATTGCATCTCAATGCCATCCTCTGAGAGCTTGAATGGGCAGAACATCACTCCAGCATTGTTTCTGACATGAAAAGCCAATGCTATTATCCATATTTGGAATGACTAACTCAAATATAACTAATGAATTGAACCTAAAATTGAGAATGAGATACAGAAGTTGGGGACTGACAAATTAGAAAAATGCAAGATACTCTCTAAGATACTTTTTTCTCTATATTGGCCGAAGTTCATTACAAATAACAATTTTTTTTTTAGATTCTACTTCTTATTAAATGACTCATGATTTTATATTTTTCAAAAAAACTTCACAAATAATATGGATAGAGAATGTATAGAAAGAGTGTGTTTGCGAGTGATTAAACAAGAAAAACAAACATTAAAATGTTGAGAGGAAGATCAAGAGCTATGAAATTGTCCACAAATGATCTAATAGAATTCACTGAGCAAAGGTCGAGCTTCATTATGTCCACTCTTGCAGACTCATTCTCCTCTAGTATTTGTTGTTTAGCCTCCTTTGCAGACACCATGTTTCGTACTGCAATGATGACATGGACCTTTCGAAGAGCCAACACTCGTGCTGTCTCCAATCCTATACCACTTGCTCCTCCTGCGTTATTTTTTCAGTGCTTAGTTTCTAAAACAGGAGAATATGCTATGTTAACACAGGCAATGCATTTTATGCATAGATAGTGGTGATTTAGAGCAAACAAATCATGTTCAAGCCGAATATGATTAGTGTTGGTTGCAAGATCCTTTCTCTGAATATTCAAATTAGTTGCATATGTCAAAGCTCGGATGGAATAATCTAATATTAATTGATTTATTCATTTGGTGATACTTTGTAATGTACTTCATCACACACCACATATAACATATACCATCCATTAAAATTGATTGACATTTTCAGATTTTAATAAGATATGAATTTTTTTTTCTAGTTTTATCTTTAATAAAATTTTGATGTTTCGCATTGGAAAAATGTTATTCCAATTTTACCCCCAATAAAAATAATTATCTTGGAATACGTAATAATGTATTTATATAAATTATGAAAGAGAGTAAAAACATTTCAATAAATTTGTCTTTTAAGTAATTGGAGTCAACTTAGATATTTAACTAAAGACTAACAAGGATTAAAATTATACAATGATACTAGAATTCTTAATTTATGCAATTGAAATGGGAGAGTCTCAAATAACACAATTGAAATTCGTGCACAACATCTTAATTATTACTTTTTTGTAATTTAACCTAATATATAGAAATAATTTTTTTAACAAGACTCTCAAAATATTACATATATCTATATTTATATTCTATTAAATGCTTTTTATTAATTTAAAAAATATAAGTTAAATTATATGTCTATAAAATAATTTTTTTTGGTGAATCAATGTCGGTTTCTTGTTTAATTACTCACAAACACACTCTTTCTAATAGATTCTTTATTAATACTATTAGTGAAAAATTATTACAAAATATAAAATCACGAGGAAACATTTAATAAGAAACAGAATCTCCTATATGTCTATAATATAATGAAATAGAAAATTTTCTAAAGATAAAACAATGTTTCATTCACTTCAATGCGCTGGGACAATTTTTATGTTTCTTCCATGTTTTATTCATCAATGTTTGTCTTACACTCTATAAAGAATGGTGGGAATTGGGAGATGGGTAGAACGAAGAGAAGAGAGAAGTGGAAAAATAAAAACTAAATGTGATGAAAAGAAAGAGAGATTAAAAAAGGGAGGGAATATATAAAAGAATTAGTACAATTAGAGAGAAAAAGATTGTGGAAAAAATGTTAATTTGATCTATTCTATTTTGAATAAATAATTGTTTATTCTTATCAAATTTTTAAGAGAATTTCTAAAGTGATTATTTTAATGAGGATTGAAAGGAGTTCATCATGTAATTGTTAGGAAATGGTTATTTTTATAAGATTTTATCTCAAAGCAAAGAATTTTTTTTATGGTACTTTTGGAGTCAGAAACTAAAAATCTCTTAAAAAATATTTTTAGTATTTTCATATAAATATTAAAAACAAAAGATAAATTAAAAATAAAGTAACAATTTTGTAATTACAAAAATAAAAAAAAAATTAAAACACAAGTAAACGTTTCTAAATCAATTTTTTTCCACTCGTATATGTCCAAAAATTGAGCATTTGACTAATACTTTAATATTGAGTTAGAGCCTAATCTCTTTTGTAATAAAAAAGTATTATTAACCTAAGAAAATTTTACAACTAATGAAATCAAACATGAATTTTGTCATTAAATAAATCATTTTCTGCATCAATCCTATGCGTTATCTGACTTATATTTAAGAACATGATTACCTTAAATTTATATATCGCACCATGTTAACTAAACAAAGTGGTTATTTTTGTACAATAAACCTGAAAGAGATCAACACGTACACTAATTTCAATAACACCCTGCACTTCAAAATGAGCTGCAGGTGGTCCGCGAGTGTCAGACCAAAAACTTCCACATACATAGAGAAGACGGACTAAAATAAGGTGTAAGAAATCAGATTGATAAAATACAAAAATTGTTTCTTGTGCACGTAAGTAATCAGATTGATAACATAAGGTGTAAGAAATAACATGAATAATACCATGATTCTGTTACACTTGCATATATGAAACTATATAATCTGTACATGTTGAAAGAGGGATACTGAAATTGCAAATTAAAACTGACCTGTGATAATTGCAGTGAGGTTGCTGGCATCAACTCCTTCAGTAACCTGTTCTGCAGTTGAAGCTGATCCAAACCCACTTGAACCAGCCATTCCTGTGACCAACGAAATAACACCCACCATCCTCTCACCACTCTAAAATGTCGAACAAACCTCAAAGCTTTCCTTTTTGGGTTGTGACACAAATTAAGCCGTGTCTAAGAATATATATAAGTAGCAAATATATAGACAATGAGCGTGAGTGAATAAGTTAATATGGGGCCAAGTGATGTGAAAAAAATAATACTTGTCTCGATGAATAATTATTGTCTTAAATTATTTTATATAAATAAAAAATATAATAAATAGATAAAAAATTACAAAATTAATATTATATCATTATTAATATATTTATATAATTTTTATTCATAGTTAATATTGTAAAAATATAAATTAAAATTAAAATAATAACTATTTTAAAACAATTTTATTCTTACACAATAATAAAAATAGTAAATTACGCATACACTCTTTTTCTGTTTTGCTTAAATTTTATCCAATATTTCTCCCTTTTTATATCCTATAAAAAATTTCTTAATTATTTAGTTCATATTACATCCAAATCCCCTTTTTCCTAAACACCATTTAATAATTTAATAGAAATTAGGAATATGTTGATCATATGGCTTTTAATGAAATTTTGTCTAAAATATTTTCATCTTCTTCCTCTCAACTTGAAAATATTTTAAAACTCTTGCTTCTTTATTTTTTCTATAATTGGACGTAAACTCAACTTTTTGTTGAACATGAACCTGTTTTGTTGATATGCAGTGTTAATATACTTCTTCTCATTCTTTGTTCTACTAATATACATATGAATTGAATTTTAATTCTCAACAAATATTTTTTAGCACATTATGATCAGTCTTAAGGGGAAGAATTTTACCATCAGCAATATAACAAAACCACAAAATAAAAGGATAATATGGTGACAAGTCTAAATTATTAGTAATATTGTTCAAATGTATAAATGTGAGTTGAAGCCTCACATCGGATAAAAATAAAAAAGTTGAGCATCATATAAATAATAAAAAGCCTCATAAATTTAAATCTTAAAATTTTTAGTTAAGATGTAATATCCAATTCATTTATCTCACTGTTAAGGTGTAGCATTATTTTGTCAACTCACAAAAGTTAATAATTAGGTCTGAAGTATCCGGAAAAAAAGTTATAAATTTGATGAATCGCGGGCTGTTGCCAGGTTGTAAATGGGCTTTAATTAGAAGGGGTATTTAATCATCACCGGTGAAACACTGTTAACGCATTCAACCACTTACGTACCACTCAACTTTTCTTCATTTATGTACGTATGGTCAGCTACTGCACCAGATGCAGTAAATTATGGAAGAATAGTAATACATTCATATATACAATATTCCAGTTATTTTCTGACACAACAACTTGTTCAAACACACCATCTTGTTTTTATTGCTCAAGTTAGACTAAAATTTGGATTGATTATGTCATTTTAAGTTAAATTCAAAGAGTTTATTTAACTGGTTAAAAAAGCTTGTTTAATCAGTAGTGTAATAAACTTGCTTTTTTAAGGGGTTAAAATGTCGACTAAAATCTTGCTTTTTTAACTTGTTAGAATACATAATAAGCTTGTTCAAACACACCAGATTTTGTTTTTTAATCTGATCAAACAAATTTAATAAAATTAATAAACTAACCACCAACATTTATCGATAAAAAAAGTTGTGTTCAAATTTTAACTTTTTATATTTTATTTTCTATTCATTTTAAAAGTATTTATTAATTTTTTATACCTAATGTAAGGTTTTATTGATGAGTTTAATGACTATGATTATTAATGAGGAAAAAAATTACACTATGAAATTATCAAAAATCATCATTGGATAACTTGTGAAATAATTTTTAAGTAAAAATGAACAAATTTATTATACACTATATTTGTAATTGTATAAAATTATTTAATTAAACAAGATTTTTTAAAATGAAAAATTGTTTAACTTTTGCATGATATAAAAATATTTTGTTATTTTTTAAAGCACACATAACTTACTAATTTTTAATTAAACAATTTACTTTAAAATTAGTTTTTATGAAAAATATTTATTATATTAAAAATTTAAATGAAAAAATAAATATAATATCATAAATTCCATTAAGATCATTCTCTAATGAAAATCAACATTTTTCATTTGATAATTACTTCTTCAATCACTTTCAATAATTAAAATCAGTAACCATTTTGTACGGTTGATCGGATGCCTGTGGCCATGGTCTCTTAAAGCAATTAGCCTTCGATTTTGTTTTTTTCAATATGAAGCCACATGCATATACATTTCTCTTTCCATACTTTTATAAATTGAAACACAGTTTTTCAACTGTTGCAAAAGAAAAAAGAAGTTATTTGTAGTATTACAAACTTTTATTAAACAAAGATCACTTTTACTATTTTTAAACTTAAATTAGTTAAGTCCCAATCCTAACAAGCTATGTTGGAAAAGAATAAACCCGAAAGTAATTTAACATTTATATTTTAAAATAATGTAAAATATTTATGATCCCATAACACATAGTACATGTGTATTATATTCGTCCTTTTCAAAGACAATGAGGCCGGCTACAACAAAATAGGATATTTAAAGCGCGCTCAATTTATTAATTATTACTATCCAGAAACGCTCCTTCCAAGGTGAAAGAAAAATATTTATGATCCCATAACACGTAGCACATGTGTATATTTTTGTTCACAAAAAAAAAAAGACTATATTTTTTTCTTTATCTTTTTTATTATATTTGTCACTTTTTATCTTTTTACTGTCATTTTTATTTGAAGAACTTTTATTTAAAATATACTTTTCCCCCTTAGAACCAAATTAATAAATATAATAAATTGAAAAACGCTGTCCAAAATCAACAATCAACTAACAGGAAAGGAAAGTTGAAGGAAGAAAACGTAGTATGTGTAGAGCGAAATATGCAGGCACCACATCATGCACCAAATTATTGTGTCATTTTTACGGACCATACAATGAACTGAACTCATGGGAAGTTGGTTTTGTTTTCCCTTCAGGGCAGGTAAATTATTAAGGGACCACACACGCACACATCCATCGTTGTAACTGTGTCATAAATTCATTCGTGATTGCTCAGTCATCGTACTTTAACCTACATGGCTACATCCAATTATACGCATATATATATACTAATTAATTTAGCTAGCTCCTCCATGCCACCGCCGGAGCAGCAGAATTCTGGCCACGAATAATGCGGTATAGCGGCTGTACCCACGTACTTTAGTGACGTAAATAAGAGATTAACGCAACAATTATTTTATTAATTTATTAGTTTTTGGCGGATACAGAATTTGAATCCACAATTTTTTTTTTCTCTTTCTTCCTTCTTTCTCATTTACCATCAAATCATTTTATATTATATTTTCTATTAATGCAATGATTATTAATTGAGATGTCATATAAAAACTCATTTCATAGTTGCACTCATCTATAATGTGTGATGTAATAAAAGAAGAAAAACAACTATTCATGTTATGTACCCAAATATTTTAGTTAATTTTTAATTATTTTTATTAGTTAAGAAAATTATTTGATTGTTTGTTAAATAAATATTTTTAGAAACAATTAACGTTTTCTTAAATGGGACTTCAAGTAATATTTTTAAAATGTTAGTTTTAATTTTTTTTTATTTTTAACTTTTATGTATGATATATTTTTTTTATTTTTTAAATAAATCATAATTTTATTATTTTTTTTGTTATTTTACACTTTTCAACTATTTCAATAGTTAATTTCATCCAATATTTCTAATTTAATAAGTTATTTTTTCAACTATTAACTAATTTTTTAGTTAATTTTGTCAGACATATTATTATATAGAAAAAAATGTAATTAAAGAAAAAGTCAACAATAAAGAAAATTTAGACACTTTTTGAAAAAAGTATTTGGAACACATATCTAAGAAAAAATCCATAGGCTTATATTGAATGGAGTGCTTAATTTCTTGCATATGTCAAACTTTTAAGTTTGTGTTGTGTGAATTAAGGAAAAACAATTAAACATAAGGAAACTAAACGAGCCAAAACTATGTTGGGTCTTAAAACGAACGTCTATTGTTCTTTTTCTATGGACTATAGAAATGGACAATAATATGTTACGAGAAATATTAGTGACATTGTTTTTCATTTTTTCTTTTTAATATGATTGATTAAAATTCATAGAGATTTTAGTAGATCGATGTATAATTATCTCTTATGTTTATTTACTCAATGTATAGTTATCTATATTAATAAATGAGAAGCTATAATCCTATGTGTTCCTTAGTCTTTTAAAATTGAAATTCAACTTCAACTTGAAATTAAATTTAAGGTGTTAATTCTAATCATAGTGACAAATATTAAGACAAATATAATTTATTAGGAAAGTAATATTTAAGACTTTTTTTCACTTTCTTCAGAGTGTCGAATTGTTTTGCAATATATCATGATGGGAAAATTCAAAATAAACTTTGTTGTAAATGGATGAAACCTAATCATTGAAAATACTTTGAAAACTATAATTAGTTATTTTTCTTTAGTTTAGTCACTTTAGAATTTAGATAAAAGACTGTAGTTCCAAAAACCCTTATTAGCTTTGTACTAGGAAAAGACCCGACATTAGCAACTTGCATACTTGAGTCTGTCCAACTGAGACATGACCTTATAGGTGACGCACGACCTTTTAAGTTTTACAATTCCATATTTAGATCTTTTTTATTTGACAAGAAATATGAGATTCCTTGAAGATGTTACGTTCAAAGTTAAGGTCTTTGAGAAGAACTCGTTACTGACAACGATCGAGTAATTAGTACATATGCTGGTTCCCAAATTATGACGGGTACTAGAAACAATATATGCAGAAATCATAATACAAAGGAACATATTGCAAACTTTCTTCTATAAAAGGATTCTAGTAATTCATAGTCAATTTGACGATTCTATAGCAAAAAGGATGGCCATACAGGAACGTGAAAGACCTACATACATACACGACATGTGAAGAGGAAGGAGCAAGTACGTACTAGAGGAACAAACTGGTGTGTGGACCTTATGCAGAAGCAAGGTCAACAAAACAAAGGTATTTTTTTGTGTGTTTGTATTTCTTTCTTGATTGTCTAAAAAAGTCATACCAAAGTATCATACAATTTTTTTTTTTGAATCTAATGTCTCACTTAAAGTGAACGACCAAATGTTTATAGACAAATAGTCGAAATTGAAGCAATTAATTGATGCGCCCCATTGAAAGGGAACGTCTCTGTATTTTAATTGTAGACCAATGGTTAATGAAATTACTTGTGAGAGACTGAGAGTGAAAGTAGAGTAAATGAAATTAGTGATGACTAGTATTTCTGTTACTTCTATATTGGAAATTAGAAAGGAATAGGATGCAATGGAACAAAACAGAATGGTTATACACACAAGCAAAGAATGCATGGAGTAGAAAAATTTTCCATTTCGGAAAATGGTCCTTCGACTTGAGTGACTAAGGGTCTGTTTAGTTAAAAATACAAACTAAGTTTTAACAGTTTAACTTTAGTTTGAAAATTGCAAAATAAATTTCATCTATAAGTCATATATATTTGATAAAGACTATGATTATGTTTTAAATGTCGAATCATAATTTGAATAAAAATGAGAAAAAAATACTTTTCGCCGACTAAAACCATAATTTATAATCAATAATCCAAACATCCCTAATGAATAATTAGCCAAGCTGAGTTAAGCCAGCTTGTGACTCAAGTGAGTTAAAAGGAGATTAATTAAAGATATTTCAGTCACGGTATATTAGTGTATATTGCTTAATGATTTCTTAATCTGTATATAACAATCTTAAAAAAAAATAAGGATCTTGATAAAGAATCAACAATAAAAGAGTCTATTAAAAATCAAGTTGGAGATATATTAAAATTATAGAGGGGTGTAGAAATAATATTTTCTAATAAAATTCCCACTTTTAATTTTTTAACTAAATTCTTGTAGACATTAGTTAACATTTCTAAGGAAAAAAGTTTTTGAATGGAGGAACTATTAGTAATATTAAATTTATATTTTATCTTTTATTTTTCTTTTCAATTTCTTATCATTATCTTAAAGATAATAGTTAGTAAAATCATTTTAAAATATTAAATATATTTATTTATTCATTTAATATTTAGAAGATATTATGAAAATATGTAGTCTTGTTCAGAAAATAAAGCTCATTTATTTAAACTCTTTGTAAATTTGTGAAAAAAAGGAAAACAAATTTACTGCCATCAAAATGTAAAAAAAATGTTAGAAATCAATGAAGATTTTCTTTATGTGTACTGTATTGATAATAAGATTTAAACTTAGAATCTCATGCAAAATCAAACTATCCAAATCTCATTGCAAAGCATATCCTAATGGGAGAAATCAATAAAAATGAAAAAAGTTAGGATGAGTCCTTGAATATGACTTAAGACCAATCTAATAAATGATTTCTCACCTTGAATTGACACACTGAAGTATAATATTAAATGACTTCGTTCTCAGCCAACAAGTGGTTAGTATGCATTTGTCTATTTAAATAAGTTTTTGATGTATAAAAAAAAGGTTGTTGAAAGGAAATTCTTTTATTAAAAGTAATCAGTTAATTTTTTAATGGAAATTAATCATCCGCAAAATCAATAAATATTTTATATTAATAAAGTAATTAAAAAAATGCCTTCGTTCTCGTATGGAACCACAACGTTTGTTGACTCCGGAAGCTGAGTCCCACGGATTATTTTTTTGATTCATTGAGTCTCATAGATTATGACATTTAATATAATAGTTATTTATTGTCAGTGTTTTCAAATTTTAAATTCATTAATCACAGTTTACAAATAAACGGCAAAGTAAATGATGAGCATAGGCCTTATTTGAAAATAAACGAACATCTTGTGTATTAAATGAAAGTTTATTTTATTGACAATTATTCAATTTAATTTTTTAAATGACACATGCTAATTTTTACTTTTGAAAAGAAATTTCAAATTTATATAGATTATATATTTTTTATCATTTTAAATATTATTTATTTTTTAAATTATATCTTTATTTAACCCAACTTTAAAAATATTTATTTAATATATTGAATACATACAATTAAATATAAATGTGTATTTACATTATTTAGACATGCTATTGTAAATTTCTTTGAAAAACTTTTACAATGTAATAAATGCTATTTCACTATTTGCTTATTTGGTTAGTAGAAGACGTTTGTTGGGTTAAAGAAAACATAGTTATTGGCATATCGGACAAAAATGAAATGGAGCCAGAAGACTGAAAGAAAGTTTAAAAATTATATTTTTATATGTTTCTTCAACATCAATAAAGGGTCCATAGCTCAGTGGTAGAGCATTTGACTGCAGATCAAGAGGTCACCGGTTCGAACCCGGTTGGGCCCTTTTGTTTTCATATTTTTTTCTCCTTTTCTTTTCCTATACTCTTTTAGAAAGATGTTCTGCTCACATGGATCATAAATTCAAGCCCAACTCAATAAGATCTTGCACAGTAAGTGACATGTCTAGCTATGCATAAAGCGAGTTTAGTTTCCAAAAAATGACCCAATTGCCCAAAACTTCGTTTAGAAAAAAAAATTGACCATTATTTTTGTTAATTTATTTCTATGGAAAGGGGTGAGTATTATTCATTTTCATGGGAATGTTTAAAACCTCTAATTACGTTCATTTTGATGCTAAATTATATAATGTCTGGGATAATCAAATTAACCATAGTATATAATAAATATTCAATTTGGGAAATTTTTTAAGGATTTGCTCCTTAAATAATCCAAGTAAAGCAAATTAAAAGTGTTAAATAATATTCACAAAAAAAGTGTGCAGTAATACATGGATGCTTTTTAATATCACCTTTACACAAGTAACATTGCCTTCTAACTAATTACATTTTATGTTTTTTTGGCTAGCCACAAGCATAACGCATAAATACAAGTCTGAATGTTATTCTTTAAAAAAAAAATATAATTCTCACGAAACTAATCTAGCAACATTACATGAAGCCTGATATGCATAAAATACACCACCTCACAATTTAGTATTACAAATCTTCTACACCTCCAAGTGTCTACATTAGCAAAACGCACTTAGACAACAACAACTCATTACCTAAAAATCTATTGTAGGCAAGTCTCCTAAGATTTGTGCTACTGTTGAAATCGCTAATCAAACAACAGCCAGTTTATGCATGTTCTATAATTAACCATTTACCACTTAACATCAACAAAAACATAAGTTGGGACACCTTTATATCATGGAATTGCATGAGGATGAGAATTCTAAAGTGTTCATAACAGTTATGATACACTTGAACATAATTTTACTTGCACAATTGATTAGGCTTTTGGTATATATATGAATATTCTTTGCAGTACTACTTGCTTTTAATAATCAAAAAGCACTTGTTAACACATAATCTGATGGTTATAGATATATTCATGCGAAGGTTATGTCCACAATGCCTCACGTCATTATGAGTTAGAAGAACTTCCATCTGTGTGAAGAGGTTTGCCATCTTATATGCAGGTAGGTGGACATTATTCCTATATCTTCATGCGTAAAGTGAAAAATAATTAACCATGTGTCTATTCTTATTTGTTATTTAAAGTGAGTTAAGCTTATCGAGTACTTCATTTTAAATTAATCGTAACTATAGGCCTACTTTATCTCTTTACCCGTTTCTTGAGAAAAAACCATTCTTCATGCATTCTGTTTCAACTAGAGGTAGGTACATATTAGTTTAATCCATTCAACGTAAACCCACAGACAATGGGCCAAACCTCATAGACCTACAACTAAAAAGCTCTATTTAAACTTCGCTTTTCTTTCTTTCTAACCTCATGTATCTTAAGTTTTAAATTTGACACCTAACTAATTTTCTCCCATCAAGTCGGCTCATTTTGTGATAAAATAACACCTTCACTTAAGATTTCATATCCAAACCAAAAATCAAACCTAGTTCTTGATTAAAAACTCAAATATCGAACTGCTTATACCAATAATTTTTGGTATTTTGTTTAATTTTTATCCTTTAAATAATTGTACTTAGATTTTATTTTGTATTTTTTTAATTTAACACGTTTTAAAAATTTATCGTATATGTGAAGTTATGCTGACCAACTTGCATAACCCTAACTTTAAATGATTTGATTTGATATTATTATACCTAAACTTGTGTGGATCTTGCGTGCTAACACGTAGGATGAAAAAACTCTACTCGCAACTCTACTGTTTAGTTAACACACATTTGTTGTATGTATGTTTTAGTCCAAACAAAGGTTGGAAGAAAGAAAAAACAACTTTTTTTTTTGTTGAATTATGTGTTGCATTAAAAAAAATATGAAACAAACACATCTTAAAAACTATAGGCAGGATGCCACATAGATGAAAAAAAAGGAGACTCATTTGTGAGCCTTGTTGAACAATTTTAAATCACAGAAAGAACATTAAAACCATTTATTTTGTTAAATTTTCATTTAAATAATAGTAGTATATAGTTATGCCCCTGTTAAGGTTAATTACTCTTACTCATGATGTGCTTTAGATGACCCTCTTTGAAAATATTATTTACTAAGTGTGGCTTCAAAGAAACTAATGGGATTTTGAGGGAAAACAATTTGATCATGTTGTTGTTTATAATCTGGCCCAGAGGTTTTCTTTGGAGTGATTCTCATTGGTTGATAAAAGGATGGTGGAAGCCACTCAGGTGAGTCCTTTTTCTGTGGTAAATGTGACTTGTTCTGCTCCTCCTTTTTTCAGTGGATTTAAATGCAATGTTGAGGGGTTAGTGAGGTGAGGGACCGCAATGCTTGTTGTGCTGGATTTTTTAGTTTTTAGAAATCACTTGTGTATGTGGCAATATGACTTTATCCACAATATTGGTCCATCAAATGTGCTTATGGCCAAGTTATGGGGTATCTTGACGGGATTATTACGTACAGAAGATTGATTCTGGAATCTGATTCAAGGGTGGCCATAGTTTGATTCAGAATGGTTGTTCTAACATTCATTCGTATAGCAATTTTGTCAATTCTATTAATGTTCTTGTAAAAAGGCAGGTGGAATTCTCACATGTTTATAGAGAATCCAATGATGTTGTTGACTGCCTTGCGGGTTAGCGCATACTTACATTATACGAACGAGAGTAATAATGTTAATTTGATGATTGATAGGAAAAGAAAGAAAGGTGGGATAATGAGTTTGAATATCTTCTATTGATAAAATTTAATAAATTAATAATTAGTATTGATCGACTTTTTTTTCCTACATCAGTTAAGAGTTAGGACATTGTAATTTGTTTGTCTTTGGTCATTGCCTATCCCTTGAATAAAAAAAGTTAAATTAAAAATGTTTTTAATATAAAATAATTAATATAGTAATTAGAAATTTATAACCATATAATTCCATCCATGCCTCCTTCGTACAAACTTTCCTTGCAGCTCTCCTAATCACAAAATCCATGCTGACGTTACAAAACGACAATATGGAAGCATATGGCCAAGTGGCCACTGGCTAGAATGCCGCGCTTTCTCTCCACCGCATGTGCAAGACAGGTATTTAGTTACTTTTTTTATTTATTTTTTTATATAAAGGTATTCAATCAATTAGTACATAGAAACACAAAAGTTTAAATCTATTACGTCCTTAATTTGTTTCTGAAAATATAAATAAAACCATATATAAATTAAAAATGTATCATACTTTTTAAATAAACTGAAAAATAAATCTATACTTACTCACTTTATAGTGTCTAGGAGCTAGGATATTTTTTAACTGTCTTTTTTAATAGATATTTTTCTTTTTTGAAAGAAATATAGATATTTTTCTATTCACATGTATTCGTATGAGTAACTTTAGTTCTTAATTTTTTATGTTTTAATTATTATATATACATATTGTCATTATTTTATTCTGTAAAAAAACTAATAATAGAGATTAAAATATTATAAAGGCTATTGTTAAGAAATGAATTAAATATAGGATTTGTAAATAAAATAATGAAAGTATTATTAATTTTTTGTTTACAAAAAACTAGGCTATACACTAATAATATGAAAAAGGTTTTATAAGGTTATTCTTTTTTTTTTTCTTGAAAGGAATAATTATAAACAATAAAATTTTATCTTCAAATATTTAATTAACTACATACTCAAAATTTGATTTTGCGATTTTAAATTAAACTGAAATAATCTACACAAATTAATCCACTTACTTGATGTTTCATTCAATCACATATTTGAGATTTTATGAAAAGTTTTTTATTTTTTTAATAGTAGTACTAGTTTTTTTAGGATAATTTTATTATTATTACAAAGGTGAATACTGAATAGTATTGGCTGTACTGCTAGTTTAGACATGCATAATTTAATTAGAAAAATACAATTTGTTAAAAAATAGATGTAAAAGTAATAAAATTAGTAAAGGTGAATGAACACAATAATAATTATGGCGCAGCGAGTCAGCATCCAATTTGACGGTGTGGGTGATTCACCAAATTCCTTCTTTCCTTCTCAAATCAAAATTCATTCATTTCCCCTTCTCCCTTGTCTTCCCTTTCTCAAATTCACACACCCACCGTTCAGTAAAAAACCACCCAAATCCGATGGCGGCGTCGCGGCGTCTCCGGGATCTCCAATCCCAACCGGCGAACAAGATCTGCGTGGACTGTTCCCAGAAGAACCCGCAATGGGCCTCCGTATCGTACGGCGTCTTCATGTGCCTAGAGTGCTCGGGCAAGCACCGTGGCCTCGGCGTGCACATCTCCTTCGTGCGATCCGTGACGATGGATTCGTGGTCCGAAATCCAGATCAAGAAAATGGAAGCCGGAGGTAACGACAAACTCAACGCCTTCCTCACGCAATACGGCATCCCCAAGGAAACCGATATCGTTGCCAAGTACAACTCCAATGCCGCCGCCGTCTACCGCGACCGCATCCAGGCCCTCGCCGACGGCCGTCCCTGGCGGGATCCCCCCGTCGTCAAGGAAGCCGTCCGCTCCTCCGCATCCAAGGGCAAGCCGCCGCTCTCGGCTGGCAACAACAACAACGGCGGATGGGATAATTGGGACGCGGACGACGGGTTCGGATCGGCCAGGGGTGGGGCGGATATCAGGAGGAACCAGTCCGCCGGTGATGTGAGGGGGTTCGGAGGCGGCGGGAACGTGTCGAGGTCGAAATCGACTCAGGATATGTACACGCGGGCTGAATTGGAAGCCTCTGCTGCCAACAAAGAAGACTTCTTCGCGCGGAAGAGGGCGGAGAATGAGTCAAGGCCGGAGGGGCTTCCGCCGTCGCAGGGTGGCAAGTATGTTGGATTCGGATCTGGCCCCGCCCCGAACCAGAGGGGGGGTAATCAGCAAAACGATTATCTCTCTGTCGTTTCTCAGGTCCCACATCCAAGCTCTTTTTTTTTTTTTTTATGGGAAATTATATATAATATCGTTGAGAACTGCGATTTATTAATGTGATGTATTTTCTGTGTGTGTAGGGATTTGGTAAATTATCCTTGGCTGCTGCTTCTGCTGCTAATGTTGTTCAGGCCGGGACAAAAGAATTCTCTGCTAAGGTTATTGTTTCTCTGCCTTATCTGCTTATTTTATTATTAGCTTCTCTGTGTTTTGGATGGAATTAGTGTTTAGGATATAATAAAGCCATAAAGGAATACACGAGATGAGACGGTGCTGATTGGATTTTATTGTTGGAAATTGGAATTGAAAATACTAACTTGGCGTGGGAGGGGTGTGAGTGAGTGAGTGACAATAAATTATTATTAATATATAATATATTTTTTGTGCCTCCGTTGAGTTTTGTCTTGATTCAGAGGATTGAGAACAATAGTAAACGAAATGGTATACTGATCTCTGACTTGCTGAGATTTGAATTGGAGCGCAAGACAATTTCCAAACTCTTTCTCATTTTTTTTCTTTTTTTGTAAGTCGATTTACAATATAATACTTGGTAATTAAATCCTATACCTAAGTTTTTATTATGGGGAATAGAATCCTTTTCTCTTGTTCTGGGAACACATTTTTTGGCATGTTATAACTTAATAAGATATTTTTGTCCTGAAGTCTTACTATATAAGTATCTTTTTCAAATATGAAGATTAAATTGTGTTGGTACAGTTTAAAAGAACCCGCAGCAAGTGTCGGGAAGTGGAAAACTTTTTTTTTCTTTTCTTGTGCATATTTATTCTTAGATTTCCTTGAATTGATTCAAGGAAAACTTATATTGGACTCGCCCAATTGAAACATGACTGGATATTCTTGTTGTTATGAGATGTGACCCTTGATGCTTGATGGAACACTTATTTAATTAGAAGCCACCTGTGGCCCTGCTTCATGCTGCTGAAAATTTGGTGGTTTCACGTTTCAGATTCTAATCATTCTAAACTTGCTTAATATGGCAACAATAGTGGATGATTAAAAATGAAATGCACCTTAAATTTTATTGTTACCCTCAACAAAATACCAAGTATTGAAAATGAAAACCTTTCCATTTCCACCTTCTGATAATTGTTTTGTTTTGAATTATAACTAAAAAATGAGAGGAAATTTGCCTTACAAATTCACTACATATTACCCCACCACTTTTGCCGTTCCTACTTTGTGAGGTGCTTTTCTTTAATATTATTATTATTATTATTATTATTATTATTATTATTATTTTATATTGCAGCTTAGAGTCAGTTTGTAGTTGCATGAGAAGAGAAAATTGTCATGCCTAAGATAAAGTTTGTTTTTCTCATTCATTCAACTTGCCCAACTGGTGCATTATGAATAAAATTGTTTGGTGGCTGCTTTTTGGCCAACATTTCTTATGCCTGCTACTGCTAATGGTTCTAAGCTTCTAATAAGGGTGGTACACTGTATTAGTGATTTACTTGAGGAGGTGGCCTGGTGATGAAGTTTGGGTGAATGTTGTGCTTTGCTAAATGTTAGCTAGATATGCATTGTTGGAGATGGTAAAAACTCTTTTCTTTGCAATATAGTTTGCTCAAATCTTATTTTCTGGGGCTTTCATACTATTGTCATCCATTATTATATGGGGATTGTGTTATGTAGGTTTGGAGCTTCTAAGCATATCTTTTTGGGTCAAGGAGTTGTGTATCTTGTAAATCTCATTCTATGGTTTAATTCATTTCATAGAAAGGGGGAGAAAGGCTGGGATTTTATTGCTCATCAAACTTATCACAGCAATTTTGCTGTTGGCACTTAGAAGTTATTTGTTTTCTGATTAACTGTATTTCTTGCTTCAGGTAAAAGAGGGTGGTTATGATTACAAGGTCAATGAAACTGTCAATGTTGTCTCTCAGAAGACATCAGAGATTGGACAAAGGACGTGGGGTATAATGAAAGGGGTCATGGCATTGGCTTCACAGAAGGTTGAGGAATTCGCTAGAGATAACCCGAATTGGACATCTGATAACTGGCAACGAAATGAAAGTGATAGAAATGGTTTCTACCAGGATTTCAATCGAGAGAATAATGGCCGGAATTCTTCTACCAGAGAAGGACAACATTCTTCAGGTGGACAAACTAATACTTTTCACTCAAGCTCTTGGGATGATTGGGGCCACAATGATTCTAGGAAGGAAGAACCAGCTAAAGGATCAGCTCCTCAGTCATTAGGTGGGAAGTTTGATAATGATTATAACTCGAGCTCTTGGGATGATTGGGACCAGGAAGATACAAGGAAGAAAGAACCAGCTAAAGGGTCAGCTGCCCATGGCAGTAGTGATGGTTGGGCTGGATGGGATAATGCCAAAGATGATGAATTTGATGATATCTATAGGAGTGCATCTAATTATAAAGGTGGCGCTCGTAATGACAAGTCAGGTGCTGCCTGGACAGGAGGAGGCTTTCTCTAAGGTTTTTATCATGCAATACTCTCAGGTATACTAAGGGACGGTGGGGGGGACTTAGATAAAAGAAAAAGAACTAATGAAAATTTCCACATTTTGTTTGAATGGCTTGCAGTTGGAATTATTTTTGGCCTAGTACTGTTATTTTAACAAATTGTGGACACAGTCCAGAATCTTCTTTCTGTGCCACTAGAAACCATAATTTTTCACCTAACCTTTTCTAAATCACTCAGAATCTCCTTTTTGTGCAATAGAAAACATCTCACGCGGCCATGCATCAATGATTTTTCTTTTTAATTTTAACCTGCATGACTTCAGAACCTGTCGAATTTTAATGTGTTTCTTATTTGTTTGTGTGTCTGTAGTGGAACGGGGAGGGAAGAAGGATGGTTTACTTGTAAAGTAGTCACACATCTTGAGATTTTAATTCATTATTTTAGTTTTATTATGCGTTATTATTTCGATGTTTAATGTCTCTGTTATAACTATGATTTCAAGTACACACTTTTGAACTAAAATGCAACTTGGTATATGTCTTGAACCAGGTTCTGACCTGATCTCTATCAGCAGGATCAAAGTTTTGTTGAAAGTGACGCAATACAGTACCTCTTGGACTGGTGGCATGCAAACCGAGCAGGGGGTGTTGTTTAATATGATGGATGTGACCTGATTGTCAACTGTAAGTTTGTTGTTCACTATTAAATTCATGCCCCATATGTG
The DNA here is from genome assembly GCA_007407185.1 of Glycine tomentella. Lineage (NCBI taxonomy): Eukaryota > Viridiplantae > Streptophyta > Magnoliopsida > Fabales > Fabaceae > Glycine > Glycine tomentella. Next base: position 1,181,542 of record PYAF01001472.1, read on the forward strand.
CTGGATGAATGATATATTTTGAGGTTAGTGCAATGTCTGCAAGTATTTATTTTTCAACATTCTCCCATCCTCCCTTGTGTAATCTTTTCATGTGATTTTTTGGGGACTTCTATATGGTTGGAAACTTATTTTAAATGTACGTACAAGTGTCTAAAGAAAGGGAACATTGCCCAAATTTATGATTATTTTTACTGGAAGTGTGATGAAACATTAGTGACACGAATATTTCATAATTGTTTTGAATTTATAGCAGCTTAATTCGCTTTGTTTGTAGTTTTACTTGCTCTATAATGAACACGTGGTTCCTGTTTTGTTATTTCCCCATAATTTGTCATTATCCATTGTATAAAAAAATTCTCTATTTTGGGGAACAAACTTAGATCTTGTGTGTCTTCGTAATGCATAGATGGCTTTAGATGGCTTTTAATAAATAAAAAAAAAAAAATTGAATAGATTGATCTGCAGGTTACACTGCTCAATTGTATAGAGATATAGATTTTTCTTTAAAAAAATATTATACTCCTTAATTAATTGACTTTACGTATACTTGCTGAATTACGTACTTCTCAGATACCCTGGAACATGAATGTGTGCCATGAAAGAGGGGTATTGGTAGTAGTCCTTTGTTTATTTCATGTGGAAGTGTATTTTTATAAATGGACAACACTGCATTACTTCCATATGACCAAACAAGAGTATTATATAGAGATTAATGAAGGTTCAAAATACAGCACGTGAGATTGGGGGAGGGTTGTCATCGTACACGCAGGATGTTCATTTTATACACGGATGATTGTTCATACACATATTTGATACTACTATCATTTGTACATGGATGGTTAAAGTTCTTCGATAGCATCTTTAATCACAATACTCTCGGCCCTTGCTGTCTTAACGAGAGTACTTCCGTTTGAATTTATCAAATATCGGTCCTGTATAACGAGCAATGAACTGGTAATGCCGTTACCCGAAGAGACACAGAGATCTCCAATGGGTCCCAGCTCTTCATGCCCGGGACGAAAATCTATGTTTGTCAACATGGTTGTCTCAAGTTGTTGTTGCTTCCCCACAATTACCAGGTCGTAATCCTTTGCTTTCCCAATTGATAACACCTCCTCTGTTATGTTGGTTGCGTTCTTTTCAATGTACTCTACTGTCCCCTGCCATTTAGCCTTGAACTCGTTTACTGCTTCCTCATCCAACTCCTGGGCATGAGAGTTAAATTTGTGAGAATGGCTGGCCCTTAATAAGATATCCATTCTTATGTTGATTCTAGTTATTGGCTGAACCAATTAACATAATGTTTGACACGTGTTTTTTTCCTTAATATTAAATAATCATTAGTTAAACGGGTTATCGAAGTAAAAAAAAAAAAAAAGAACTCGTATTTTATTTTTGGTGGATTGGAAAATTTGATGAAAGATATAAGAAACTTATATTCTTCATAAGGGTAAGGGTAAGTACCTTTTCTTTTTCCCAGTTGGTGGTGGATGTTGGTGAGTTATATTTGGGTCCCTGGTCCCCAACTTCTGTGTATGAAGTGAATCTCACTAAAAGCAACCTAATTGCTGGATGCTCTGCCATTCTGCTACCTAACTCCAAAACCTTGCGATCATGTGGTCCACCAATGAAAATTATGCACACTCTTTTCCTAGCAGCAACACTTGTCTCAGGTTCTTGTTCGTACCTTCTGGCAACCCCACGATTGACTAGTACTGCGACAGAGCAGGGTGCATTTTGAAGCACCCTTTGATTGACTTCCCTCCAACCATGCCCTAAGTCTTCTGTCACCTCTTCATCTTCCCCTCCCCACCTTTTGTGGAAGGGCAATATAATCATTGCCACGCCTTTCTTTTCTGCAACGTGGCATATGTCCTCATGCATTGTTGACAATAGAGAGATAGATGTTAAATGATGCACAGTAACTTGACCCACTTCACCATAAGCCTGGAATGCTGTGCCAATTTGCTCATGCATTGGTCCACTTTTGATTCGGTTGATGAAGGGAAAACCATTCTTTCGACTGCGTTGAACCATCAAGATGGAGGAAGAGCTATTAGTTAGTTCGGTAAGTTGCATCACGTAGAGTTTGAGTCGTGACATGTTGGTGGCCCGAATTGATTCGACGAAGTTGATTAGTGAGGGTATGTTGCCAGGTCCATGGATGCAAGCAAGAATGCGAAGCTTCTCTTGCAAATCTGTCAGCCGCGATGGTTTTTGCGAACCGGAGTTTACTATACGAGAGGGTTTGTATATGGCCAAGACTATTGGAGTGGTAATGAAGGTGGTGAAGAGAGCCATGAGTACTAGGATGGTAAACATCTCGTCGTTAAGCACCTGCTTAGCCACCATATTTAGTGTAATCAAACATAATCGCACGAAAACACAAGGTGAAACTTTAAACACACAAATTTCACTACGCATTTCTAAATCAGTGACTGATAAATGAATTTTGGGGAATTTTAAATTGTTGGATATAAAGAAGGGAAAGGTGGGCACCAAACTATTCAACAGCCAGATTGGGAAACAAAAGAGAAAAATATAGGTATTATAAATAATATGATGGAATAGGAAAATTGAAATAAAAAAGTATATGTTTGAACACAAGTTGTTAGAACATATTCAGTGGTAGATCTCAAATTGAGATTTTTGATCACTTTTTGGTGAATCTTATAGTGTCACATAGGATTAAAGATCTTTTAAGATCTTTCATATTTTTTCTTTAGTGGTAGATCCCATTTTGAGATTTTAAAAAGAGAGAAAGAAAAAAAAATTATTCCTTTTTGAATAATGTGTAATAAGGATTATTCTACAAGAATTCATTCTTCATGTTGGAGATCTCTTAACTTTCTTTATTAGAAGATCTGGTAAAAATGAGATCTTGAGTTCAAGATTTTTACTCAAAATTTAACACTAAAGATGCTTTTAAGTATGACATTTACTTGATGTAAAATAAGAAAAAAAGTTTTTGAGTAAATTGTGTCCAAATACACTATAATAAGTGTTGATATAATGTTCGATACAAAGATGTATCTATATATTATCATTCTTAAAGTATTGCATAAACCTTGTCCGACGCAAAAATTACTCTCACAATATTTATGTTTGTGTTTCGTATTTTTTGACATGAGAATGAGAAAAATTATACACGGATGACGTATGCCTAAACACATTATAATAGGTGTGGATGTAGTTTTTTTATATAAAGTTGTGTATTTAAATTGTTATTCTAAAATTGTAGACCTTTTCAATTTTAAATAAAAGATAAATGTGTTTTTATTTTCTTGTTTTATTCACTTTAAAAGAGTCTACTATAAAAATAATATCTTTATCTAGGATATGACCTTTGAAAGAGAACAATTCACTTTAGAGATTAAATTAAATAATAATGATTATAATGATTGATATTATGTTAGATGCATACCAAGTCATTCATGCAAATGTCATTCTTATATTTTTTAATTTAAAGCAAAAAGTTAGATTTCGTGTGTGTATATACTATTCTCATTAAGAGTTTATGAAAATAAGTGACACCTGATAGCGTGTTTGACAAAAGATACGTAGTTTACAAGTTATTGAAAGGTAAAAATGTTAATTTTTAGTTGAAAATTAATAAATTAACTTATATTTAACTATAAATATGTGATAAAGTTAATCATTGAACTAGATGATGATAATCGTAGAATAACATAAAACAACATATTTGTATAATTACTAAATTAATAGCAATGTAAAGCATAACTCACCTTCTTCTCTCTGCCAATATTGAGAACGATTAGCTCCACTAACCCTTTGGTGTTCATTAACACTCCAAGCGTCAAGGATTCCCTGACGGGCACCATGCACATCACCGCCACCGCAAAGGTTCCCAAAATCTTCCCCGCGCAGGCGGCGGACGTAACGAGCAAAAGAAGCCCCCAATCCACCACGCTTCGTAACTTAGTCACGTCAGTTTTCAAACCACTGGAAGCAAAGTACAAGGGAAGCAACAACGTGGACACGAAGTCCTCAATCCTCCTCGTCATTCTATTTGCAAATTCGCTATCTTTCGGTATCGTTAGCCCGAAAACAAATCCCCCGAAAATTGAATGTAACCCTATCATGTCTGTCACGAACCCCGATAACATTACTCCCGCTAGAGTTAAACATACGTAGATATTGGGTATCACGTCATGTTCGTGAGAACACTTGCGAGCAACACGGTTCATCACCGGTCGGACCAGGATCATCATGGCTGCAACAAACGCCATCCCTGAAACATTAATTTACTCGATTAGTTCTTTCAAGTATGAGTATTAATTGTTTTGTGTAGTTCTTTCAAGTATGAATATCAACTATTTTGTGGTATATAATTTATGCGCTTTTTTATTTTAATTTTTTAGGTTTAATTTTATAACTTTGTAAGACAATTATTTTTATAATTTTTCAATTGTTAAAGTTAAATTTTCATATCAAAATTTGTTCAATAATTAATAAGAATATTATCAAATTATTAAATAACATTAATTTTTGTAAATTGTTAAGGAGATTATATGTGTGTGTGCACAAAAAGTATTTAACTTTTTGTATTAATTATAAAATACTATTTGAATTCTTAAAATTAGGAAATCAAATATGTCATCATGAAGATAAATTTGTTGAATTTTGTAAAAATATCTTAAAGTCACTTAAGAGGTTCTTAAGTTTGTGAATTGGTTCTACTATTTTTTAAAATGAATTAAAAAAAAAGTTTAAGAATTGGTTCTTACTAACGAACAACATTGGAGGAGATTGACATGACTTCTAGCTGTAAGAATTGATTCTTGTATAAATAATTGGTTCTTAATTAAAATAATATTTCGGGAGATCGATAATACATAAAATTCATTTTAAGTTCGATTATACAACTAGAGAAGAAAGTTGTTAAAATTCTCAAGTATGGATTTTGCAAGGTAAGAATCACTAAAGAACAGTTAAAACTTTAATTTGAGAAAACATTCTTCATTTTCACTTTTAATGGCAAAATATCATCTTGTTTTTACTGTTTTAAAAAGTTTGTACCAGAAACCTTTAAAAAAAACAATATTGCTTTTGTTCTTAGGCTTTTACTATTTTTCAAACAAAATTTATAAAAAAATGCAAAATAAAATACAAAATGATTTTTTTCAAATTAATTAAATGGCCCCGTGACCTCTCTCTCTCTCTCTCTCTCTCTCTCTCTCTCTTACTTTAAGTGCACTATTGAAAAGGTGATTGTGATAATTTTTCATTAGTTAACAAAATAAAAGTTTTTGTAGTGTATGAAAACTAAATTATTTCTTTTAATATTATTAAAAACCGACTAAATTACTGTGTAGTAATTAATTATTGTGTAGTAAAGTTTAATTATGATAGTTAAAGGAATCTAATTTAATTGTTTAAGTAAGATAAGTGAATTATTATTGTAAATTTTTTGATATTATCTTTGATTTTTATAAATAAAAAATTAATTATGATAAATTTAATTAAGTAGTTAATTTATAACTATAGTAGTCGACCTGAGAAGAGCACCCATATTGATGTCAACAAGCTGCTTTTGTGTCCCTGGCCAGCCAAAGCCACCGCCAAGGCCAACAAAACCCACGCAGCGACGTCGTTGAAGGCTGCAGCCGCCATGGCGGTTTCTCCCACACGTGTGGTCAGCAGTTTGAGCTCCGCTAAGATGCGCGCGAGCACAGGGAAAGCCGTGATGGACAGAGATACACCTAAGAACACGAAGTGCTGAACGTACCCTATGTTATGGTTTTCGGAGTGGATGGCTCTCTGGAGAAGGAACGTTACTCCCACGGCAAAGATGAAGGGGAGGGTTATTCCGGCCACCGCGATGCTGAAGGCTTGCTTGCCGCTCCGGCGAATGGTGCGAAAGTCGAGCTCTAGGCCCACCAGAAATAGATAGAATAAGAGGCCGAAGCTTGCCACTGATTCCAGCATGGTAGTGCTCCATGGTGGGAACACTATGTGCATGAATTTCTTGTTCCGCCCAATACCAGAAGGCCCCAACAAAATTCCACCCTGAAATCAAAAATATATAACTGAATTCTCAACAAAAATCCAAAAAAACTTACTCAAAATATTGAAATTGAATAAACTAAAAATTGAAAAAAATTAAAAAGTGAAAGATTAAAAGTTTTATAAAATCAAGAGAGAAAATCATTACATATAAAATGGAATCCACAAAATTATTATTTTCAATAAATTCTGAATCATCATAGAGTGTTCAAAAGAATGTACCAAAAAAGTATGTTCTTAACATTTCTCTAAGATTAATGCACATAGATTAAAATATTTAATAAAATAAAAATATTATCATATTTAGACTAAAATAACCTTATTTAGTTTAATACTTTGATTCTTGACCTTACCATTAATAATGAGATATTAATCAAGGAAGGATATATTTGAAAGAAAAAACATTAGTTAGACTTTCAATTTATAAAACATCAATAATTGTCAAATAAAAAAAGGCTAAAACCTCTAAAGATATGAGAAAGAGGTTGTATATTTTTTAAATCATTATGATATTGATATAAAATATTTATCAAATTTTATGAATAATTAATCTTTATTAAAAAAACTCACTAATTAACTATCATGCATGAGATTTTTCTTCTCAATTATTTTTTTTTCATATACAAAGTTCAGATTTGATAACTTACTTATGGAATTTAAGTTCAGCCCTACTTGAATTAACAATGTTTTTCGTATAAATAATAGAGTAAATGACATTAACTACCTTAAGCATTTCATGAAATAACGCAAATTCTCTTTATTTTTTTTAATATTTATATCAATCTCCTTTACAAGGAAATATTGAGTAATGTTTTTTAAACAATTAAGGGAATAAGAGCATAGGTAATAAATAAGAAATTTGGATAATTTCACGATACCTCTGTAATTTATTCTCAATATAAATTTGATATTTTAAATTATTTTTTATTATGTTTATAATAGGAGTATTTTATTATTTATTTAAAACCTTGTCTAAATAAAAATAAAAGCAAAACTGGTCATTAGTTTTTTAGAACAGTTTAAATTTAACTAAATCAAAAACTACTGATTAGTTTTTTTGAATCAAATGATTTAAGTAGTTAATGTGTTAAAGTTAAGATTGATTTGTTGGAATATTATTGGAATTCGATCTTTAACAAAAATAATTTTTTATCATACTTTACTTATCAAACTTTGAATAAATTAGAATTTTTTTTCTAATAAATCAGAGATTTAAGATAAATAAAAAGTTTAAACAACATACTTTAATTTTATATAATCACTCAATTATATATTACCATTAATATAATTTTTAAGATAATTATTATAATAATAAACAAATTTACTAAACATGATACTGTCTAACATGATACTGTATGATAGAATATTGTATGAAGTTGTCCTATCATGGAGTGCCTTTTAAGAAATTAAAGTGTGACAAAAATGAAAAGCTATATGAACTACGGTGCCAATAATTAGTTAATTATTTTAGAGCAATATTATTCTTTACGAAAGATTCTTGGTCAATAAATTAAGAAACTCCGTACTATTAATCTATTAGTGTGTTGTAAAGTTTGGCGTTTTGTTTGATTTGAACTTACAATAATCTCGGCGACAACTTTAGGTTGACGAAAGGGTTTGAGGAGAAAGGCGAGTGTGCGGCTCACGAAGACTACGAGGATGGTTTGAACGATCAACAAAGGAAGAGCGTGGTTCAGGGGATTATCGCCCTGCCAGGCTCCATCCGACGCCGTTGTGATGGCGCTCGCGTTGAACGTCATGGCCAAAGACTCACTGTTTAATTCTTGCTGTATTAGTTAGGAAGTGAAAACAAAAACAATCATACGAAGGTGATGAAAACTAGCTAGGTTTTGGTTTGGTGTGCTCGAGTCTTAGAAGAATAGATATTCTTATAGAGCAAGAGTCGCAAGAAGATTCCTTGGATCATTGGATGTAATTGAGTGGAGAAAAACATATAAGTGCACTACTAAAAACATACATTTAATATTTTCTGGTTTCTATTCAGCTAGCCACGAGTCAAGTGTGTGTAAGTCCCAGTTTTAAAATGAGTATCTGTGTGGTAGTGACCATTTCGTTTTCATGTGGCGTTGCATTTTGATTTAGGGATCTCGAATGATTTTATGGTTAGTAGAAACATCTGTGAAAGTTAAAGTTTCCATGTTTCTTTTTTTAGAAACAATTCTAGTCCATTTTTCAAGCAAAGAGTATATTTATTTAACTTTTCATTGGATTTTTTTTATAAAAAAATGTCTTTATAGGTAATCATGATTTTAAATAATTGAAGTACTGATTTTTTAATTTTAAATAATTATTAACTTTAACATTTTTTTGAAAATTAAAATAACAAAGAAATCTAATAAAAAAACTTAGAAAAGGTAACGTAAAAAAAAGACAAAAAATATATTAAAATGATAAGAATGAAAATGAAAGGAAAACAAAACTATACCTTATTATTATAAATATATTTTCGTTTAATTTTTTTAAACATTACAATAAACTAATTGAAGTAACTTATAATTTATAAACTATAAAATAATAGAGTAAACTTGTTTATATAACGTCCAAATTTAATAAAAAAAAGTTACTATACATTAGTGAAATAAATTAACTTATTTTACATGCAACCATGTTCCCAAAGTATATCAAAAAGATTAATGATAATATATTTTTCTTAGCGTATGCGATAAAGGACGAAAGGAAATCGTGTCGTGTCCTAGCACCACTTATGTAGTATCATTGGGCCAATATCAACGTCGAGGAAAAAGTATGCACTACTTAAATTGGTGGAAAGTGGAGACCATGCCAATCATGGCACAGAGTAATGAATGCATCACTTGTTAGTGGAGACTTTTTTTTTAACCTGAAGTGGAGACTGGTCTATTTACCCCTTAACCCAGGTTTTTGTGGAGACTAATCTAATCTATTTCTAGTTTTAATAAATTATGTTTTATTGGTTGATTAGGAAACAAGAAAGTTTGTCGATCTCTATCAAAATTTAAATATTGTTGATTGCAGTTCTTTGATTGACAATCTATATATGCTTCATACAATTAGTTCATAACGAAGTATTGCAAAATATTTTGTATGGTTAAAAGCGAAAAGTAAATGAAAATTTAGACACTTTTTGAAAAAAAGTATTTGGAACACATATCTAAGAAAAAATCCATAGGCTTGTATTGAATGGAGTGCTTAATTTCTTGCATATGTCAAACTTTTAAGTTTGTGTTGCCTGAAATTAAGGAAAAACATTGTTTTTCAAATTTTTTTCTTTCTAATATGATGGATTAAAATTCATTGAGATTTTAGTAGATCAATGTATGATTACATCTTATGTTTATTGATTCAATGTATAGTTATCTATATTTAATACATGATGAGAAGTTATAATCCTAGCTGTGTTCCTTAGTCTTTTAAGGATTGAAATTCAACTTCAACTTGAAACTAAATTTAAGGTGTTATAATTAATTCTAATCAGTGACAAATATTACAACAAATATAATTTATTAGGAGAGTAACTTAAGATTTTTTTTCACTTTTTTTCAAAGTGTCGAATTGTTTTGCAATATATCATGATGGGAAAATCCAAATATGAACTTTGTTGTAAATCGACGAAACCTAACCATTGAAAATACTTTGAAAACTATAATTAGTTATTTTTCTTTAGTTTAGTCACTTTAGAATTTAGATAAAAGACTGTAGTTCCAAAAACCCTTATTAGCTTTGTACTAGGAAAAGACCCAACATTAGCAACTTGCATACTTGAGTCTGTCCAACTGAGACATGACCTTATAAGGTCACATGAAAGAAAACTTGATTCAAGAACGGTGACGCACGACCTTTTAAGTTTTACAATTCCATATTTAGATATTTTCTATTAGACAAAGAAATATGAGATTCCTTGAAGATGTTGCGTTCAAAGTTAAGGGAAATATAAGGTCTTTGAGAAGAACTTGTTAGTTACAACGATCGAGTAATTAGTACCTATGCTGGTTCCCAAATTATAACGGGTACTAGGAACAATATATGCAGAAATCATAATGCAAAGGAACATATTGCAAACTTTCTTCTATAAAAGGATTCTAATAATTCATAGTCAATTTGATGATTCTATAGCAAAAAGGATGGCCATACAGGAACGTGAAAGACCTACATACATACACGACATGTGAAGAGGAAGGAGCAAGACAACAAACTGGTGTGTGGACCTTATGCAGAAGCACAGTTCAGTATAATCTTTATTTATTGTGGATGTGATCTAGCAACACTACAGTGACCATCTTGGTGCCTTTACAATTCAACCTAGTATGAAACATTGCCGTGACGGCAAAAAAAATTAATTTGGAGTGTTCATCCCTCAACTACACCACTCCTGATACATTGGCACTTATAACCACTAGCTTAGAGCATATGCTGAATGAGGTTGATTAGAAAATGTGTTATAATATTTTTATGAAGGTGACTGGGGTAATATAAAAATCCTGTGTTTTAGTGCATCATTGGATGATAAATGCCCTTCACCTATTCTTTTTTTCATTTTATTATATATTCGCAAGTGATTGCAAGACAAAAGGCACGTCACTGACTTATAGCTCTCTTTATTAATATATATTAATTTGTTCATATTTATAGGTGAATACAACTAGTAGTGGTGAGGAAATATGTAGCACAAACTATTAATTAAGTGTATATTTAGATTAAAATTTCCAAACTTAAGTTTAAAAACTAGATTTTTAAAAGTATTTCAAGTTTTGTTTCTATAAAATTGAAATTTTTATGCAAAGTTTTAACAAATATACAAATATACTTTTAAAATGTAACAAAACATGTCACAAAATTAGGCAAAAAAAATTAAAATAATGTTTTTTAATAAAATTACAAATTTTGAACTGTTTTCAAACAATTTATAATTATGGGGTAGTCAAACATGTCTAATTTAGACGTAACTAAATTGGACGTGTTCATTCACGTCCAATTTAAACGTGTTAAGAGACCCATTATTATCCCATTCAGTCACGTCCAATTTGGACGTGCCTAATTGTCCATCGTCCAAATTTTTAAATTTTTTATTAAAAAAGTATTATTTTAATTTTTTTCCACAAAATTATGTTTACTTACCAAACTCAGTTTGAATCACCCAAACGGAAAATTATGCATGAACGTTGAATTTCATTGAATGGCAAAGTAATATTTTTTTGCTCTCATGTTTGCTTCCTAGAAAAGTGAGAAATTGGACCGATCCTAACATGAAATAGTGTTTTTTAGGGTACACCGGTGAAAAGCAGTAATTATAATCGTTGGATATATTAATATTATAATAAACGGTTTAGATTATTTATCGATTACCTAAAGATTTTTTTAAAAATTTCCTCCCTCCCTTCGCCCACTTTTCTTACGCACACCGCCCTCCTTGAGTCTTTTCCCGAGTCCATTTCCTTCCTAGGTGGTGTTCCTCTCTCTCTGTTGTCTTTCTTGTTTATTTATTTATTTGTTTATTTATTTTCCTACATTTTTTTCATAAACAACTCCTCCGGCCATTTTGTTTAATTTTTTTAATTTATTTTGTTTAGTAAATTTTAATAAAATTATTTTATTTATTATTTAAGAATATACTGATTTTAATATATGTGTTTGATTTAATATTTTGTATACTTTTTTATTTTATATTCAATATTAACATTAAAAGAAAATATTGTTTTGTTATTTATTTTTGTTTTTTTCATTATAATTGTTGTTTCTTATGTTTATTATAAAAATTATTTTATTTTATAATTTAGAAATTTACAAATTAATATATGTTTAATTAAGGTATTATATGATTTTATTTGATATATTTTTTAATGTATGTATTTTTATGTTAAGATTTGTATTTAAAAAGAATTGAATTAAAATAATATTATCTTTTAATATTAATTTTCAATACAAAATAAAAAAAATTATACAAAATATTAAATCAAACACATATATTAAAATTAGTATATTCTTAAATAATAAATAAAATAATTTTAATAACATTTAATAAACAAAATAAATTAAAAAATTAAACAAAAC
>PYAF01001472.1:1218454-1229256 GCA_007407185.1 Glycine tomentella
ATGCACCAAGCGCATTGATAGCATTTGGGGTGCTTGGTTCTTCTTCCGGTTTTACTTCAAGCCCGTGTTGCATGAGAAATCTAAGACCAAGGTTATCAGGGACAGCAGCGGTGTTTCGGGGTTTGACAAGACCGATCTCAACCTTGATGTTTTCATGGTTCAGCATGACATGGAGAACATGTACATGTGGGTTTTCAAGGGGAGGCCGGACAATGCGTTGGGTAAGATGCAGCTGAGGAGTTACATGAACGGTCACTCTCGCCAAGGGGAGCGCCCGTTTCCGTTTAGTGCTGAGAAGGGTTTTGTTCGATCCCACAGGATGCAGCGGAAGCATTATAGAGGCCTATCAAATCCCCAATGCGTGCATGGCATTGAGATTGTTCCATCGCCCAATCTAATGGGTCTCGATAAGGATGAGCAGAAGAGGTGGATGGAACTCACCGGCCGAGACTTGAATTTCACAATCCCTCCTGAAGCAAGTGATTTCAGTTCGTGGAGAAACCTTCCTAACACAGACTTTGGGCTTGAAAGGCCGCCTGTTCCGATCAAGAGTGCTCCTAATTCTCATCCTAAGAAACTGCTTAATGGAACTGTGCTGAATCTGTCTAACCATAGCAATGGTGATGCCATTGATCTATCTCCTGTAAATGGCAAGAAGAGGAAAGAGTTATTTCTTAATGATGAAGACTATTACTTGTCTGTTAATCCTCCATCTGAGCGGATTCCAGATATAGAGATGCAACCAACTGAACATCCCTGGTTGAATGACTTTAGTGGGGTGATGAAGAATGTTTGTGGCCCTGTTACTGCTGCAAAAACTATTTATGAGGATGAAGAAGGTTACATGATTGTTATAAGTCTGCCGTGTGTGGATCTTTCAAGTGTGAAAGTTTCTTGGAGGAATACTCTCATTCATGGTATCATTAAGGTTTCTTGTGTGAGCACATCTGGGAAGCCTTATATCAAGAGACATGACAGGACATTCAAACTTACAGATCCGTCATCAGAACACTGCCCACCTGGTGAGTTTGTTCGTGAAATCCCTCTTTCAACTCGAATTCCTGAAGATGCCAATATAGAAGCATACTATGATGGGCCAGGATCAGTGCTTGAGATCATGGTGCCAAAACTTCGTGTGGGATCAGAAGAGCATGAAGTTCGTGTTTGCCTTCGCCCTCATCTTGGAGGGAATGATCTTATGTTGACTTGAGTTTTAGGCTCTTATTAAAATTGCTGGGGTTAAAGCATGGTCCGAAAATCATTGTTTTACTAACTTTGTACCTGTGTTATCTACAATACAAAAGTGCATCTCACAATTGTCTCCATTTTTTCTTATTAATTGCGATGGTTTTTTTGGGGTTCATAAATCTATTAGCGTTTGATTGTAATCATTCTTTATCTTTTAACATCCATCCCTAATCATTTATGTGAAATTATTAAATCTGACCTTATGTATACTGGTTTGTTTTGGATTTACTTGTCTGATCTCTTAGAGGTATTTGGGAATAGCATGTGTTTCTTGCCTTTAAACTGAGGGAGGTGTACTTTTGAGGATAAAATGCAGTTATATCTGCTGATTAGAAAATCAACAGTTAACTTTTTGCAACTTCATAATTTTTTAAACGTGTGTATATAATCCAAACTGTAGATTTTTTAATCAGTAGTTGATATTGCATTTTTTTCCTTTAAAATATACCCCCTTAGCCAATTCTGAGTTTCTTGGTGCATAATAGTATCTTTATTTTGGTTTCAAAGTTTTATTACCCTGAGGAAATAAGTACACCCCTCCCATATAGGATGTAATGATTAGTCTGGTAATTGTGCTTGTCTTCTGCCACCAGTTATGAGACTATCAGGTTCACACTCACTGGATAAAAAATAGAAAACGAAATATTCCTTTTCAACTCACCATGTCATTTTACCATTGCAATTAACTCGTTTAAATTTTCAATTTACTTTCAAATTGCCCTTTGACTAAAGCAATAAAAAAGGTAAGGAAATGAAGCCAACAGTTGGGGGTTTGATAAACCTAAAATTTAGTATAGCTCGAGATATTTTGGGCGGCGTTTGGGTTTTATGACTTGTAGCAAATGTTGAAAGTTGTGTAGTATTTAGTTGTATTAAATGTTTCATTTTAGTCAGTAAATTGCTAAAATTAAAAAGGTTTTGTTAATAAAACAAACCATTGAAATCATCAGTAGTTATTTACATCTTAATCTTGATTTTATTATTGGCAGACATGTGGGGATCTATTAAACTGCTTCACAGCTGCACAATTATTGACAGATCTTATCCAAATTCGTGGAGTTTCGTTTTAGGCCTTTATATATATCATTATGCTTTAAATATGAAAGCCTACGTTGAAGAATTCATTCCTGTACTACCTTACATTACAATGTCACCTTGATGGAAAAGCCTTATGTATCCTGCATTAAGTTACGTGGTTTATACATCATGTGTCGTAAAAGAATAGAAAAGTATAATGATGATGTGTAAACTGTAAAGTATGTTAGTTACGTGATAAAAAATGAAAAATATCACATGAAAAAAAAAAAAGAGTTTGTCAATGTTAAGACTTTCTCGTACAGCATTTTTTTTTATAGTGTCATTTTTGGAATTTTAGCCCGTCATTTGTCGAAGAAGAAAAATCAACACCCATTGGAGGCTATTACTTCCTCCACTATATTTTTGTCTTTAAAATTATATTTTAGAATGTACTTTCTTTTTTGACTTCTAGAGACTAGAATAACCAATCCGGAGAATAGAAAAACATTTTAGTAAAAATGCAGGAAGCAATTTGGGAAGTGTAGGAAACAAAATCCCCATTGGAATACCTTAACTTACAGAATAATAATAGAAGCTGTACAAAAAAAGCCTCTCACAGTCCATTCCTGTGTTATCTCGAATTCTAGATAGCTAACGTGTAATGGATAAACATATATCATTTCCTTTTATTTTTTCTTGAGGTTGTCTAAGACTAAAACCTGGTCCTCATGTAGGGAAGACTGAAGAGAGACTGAGCATAAAACAATTTCGGTAAGATTCGAGAACTTATCAGAGGACATGGTGTCTTTTTATCATTTTGTTTTTTAAAATTATAGTTAAGAGAGACACAGGTTGGGTTGGGTCAAGTTTAGTTAGAATCAAACCAAACTTAATAGTTTAATCAAATTAAATTTTGGGGGCTTAATGTAACATATACTAATGCTATGTCAAAATGTGAAAACCAGAACCATTCAAGATGTAGACATTATATATATGAATTTAAACATTGTGCATAGTTGAATTATAAAATCTTCAAACATATAAAAATGAAATAAAATGTTTTCCAATATATATTGATTGAAAAAATATCACCATTATAATAACACATTCTTCATAAGATTTTAATCTAAGCCAATACTTGAATCTTTTATAAAACAAAACAATTATAATTGAAAAAATTAGTAAAATATTACATTGAGTCTGACTAAAGTTAAACATGATATAAATCCAACATAAATCACAACTTTTAGTTTCATTATGTTTCTTAATTAATGTACAATAACCTAAACACAGGCAAAGAAAAATATAGTACTTTAGTCACAGGAGACTATGCTAGTTCATCAATGAGCAATACTTCTACAATGAGCAAGACCTTTAATAGTGGTTTCTCGCTTGTTACACCAAAAGTCTTTGAGCTTAAGTTAGTATGAGTGATTAGAAGTAATACTTTATAGGCTAAGCTTGCGGTTTCTGCTATAATGAGAATAATATTATTCCAATTCGTGTGTATGATTTTTTGTCTTGGGCTTCTACTTTCAAGCAGATTTTCTTGAAAAAAAACGACCAATTTTGAAACTATTTTACCACAGATCTGAACTTGTTCTTGAAAGAAAAAGAACCAAAAATATTGTTTTATTTAAAAGTCACACATTTAGAAGAAGAAAATGTTCTATGCTTACAAGTGTTTTCTCTATTAATTTCATGTGATTTTAGGTCCTAATATTTAAAAATTTTAATATCTAGTAACCGGAGAGCTTTGAAAATAAATTACCAATTTTGAAACTACTTTACCACAGATCTGAACTTGTTCTTGAAAGAAAAAGAACCAAAAATATTGTTTTATTTAAAAGTCACACATTTAGAAGAAGAAAATGTTCTATGCTTACAAGTGTTTTCTCTATTAATTTCATGTGATTTTAGGTCCTAATATTTAAAAATTTTAATATCTAGTAACCGGAGAGCTTTGAAAATAAATTACACAATTGTAAGATAAAAAATTTTGCAAAAATATATTTTTAAACATTAAAAGACTAAATTGTTTGAAGATTCCAATTAAATTCTCTGTGTATACTTAAAAGATATTTCATTTGAAATTTTCCAACTTGCCAATAAAACATAACACATATGACTAAAAGACAAGATATGTCATTTAACAAGACAGAATAATTCCTACAGGCATAAAGTGCATAACAATTGAGTATACTCCATCTAATAATGAAAATAACGCAAATAACATAATGCTTAAAGCAACGTTCATTTCAGGGGGGAAAAACAGTTTGTATCCCCCCATACAACAAAAATCATGCGATTAAAATCCAATTAAAAAAGCATAAAGTAAAACAAGTTTTTAAAACAGAAATCTGGAGGAAAGCAGCTACATTTAGTCGACTTCCTCAATCTTGGGGCCAGCACCACTTCCACCAGAAGGAGGAGCAGCATACTCATCCTCTGCTGCACCAGCACCACCCATGTCTGGACCAGCACCACCTTGGTACATCTTGGCAATGATTGGATTGCAGATGCTTTCCAATTCCTTCATTTTGTCCTCAAATTCATCTGCTTCTGCAAGCTGGTTGCTGTCTAGCCACTGGATAGCTTGCTCAATTGCATCCTCAATCTTCTTCTTGTCAGCCGGATCAAGTTTCTCACCAATCTTGTCATCCTTCACGGTGTTCCTCATGTTGTATGCATAGTTTTCCAAAGCGTTCTTGGCCTCAACCTTCTTCTTGTGCTCTTCATCCTCAGACTTGTACTTCTCAGCCTCTTGAACCATTTTCTCAATATCTTCCTTTGACAATCTACCCTTGTCATTGGTGATAGTGATCTTATTTTTCTGGCCAGTGGTTTTATCTTCGGCAGAGACATTCAAGATACCATTGGCATCAATGTCAAAGCACACTGTAATCTGAGGAACACCCCTGGGTGCAGGAGGAATGCCAGAAAGCTCAAATTTGCCCAACAAATTGTTATCTCTGGTCCTTGCTCTTTCACCTTCAAAGACCTGGATAAGCACACCAGGCTGGTTGTCAGAGTAAGTTGAGAAAACTTGTTCCTTCTTTGTTGGAATTGTAGTGTTCCTAGGGATCAGGACAGTCATCACACCACCGGCAGTCTCCAAACCAAGAGACAGAGGAGTGACATCCAGGAGGAGAAGATCCTGAACCTTCTCATTGCCCTCACCACTTAAGATTGCAGCCTGAACAGCAGCACCATATGCTACAGCCTCATCGGGGTTAATGCTCTTGCAAAGCTCCTTTCCATTAAAGAAGTCCTGCAGCAGTTGTTGAACCTTGGGAATTCTGGTAGAACCACCAACAAGGACAACATCATCAACGCTTCTTTTGTCCATCTTAGCATCCCTCAAACATTTCTCCACCGGCTCCATACATTTCCTGAAGAGATCCATGTTGAGCTCCTCAAATCTGGCACGTGTAACAGTGGAGTAGAAATCAATTCCCTCATATAGGGAATCTATTTCAATGGTGGTCTGGGCAGTGGATGACAGTGTTCTCTTGGCCCTCTCACAAGCAGTCCTCAACCTTCTAAGTGCTCTGGGGTTTCCACTGATGTCCTTCTTGTTCTTTCTCTTGAACTCTTGGACAAAGTGGTTCACCATCCTGTTATCAAAATCTTCACCTCCAAGATGGGTGTCACCAGCTGTGGCTTTCACCTCAAAAATACCCTCCTCAATGGTGAGTAAAGACACATCAAATGTCCCACCACCAAGGTCAAAAATCAACACATTCTTCTCACCAACACTTGTGGCCTTCTTATCAAGACCATATGCAATGGCAGCTGCAGTAGGCTCATTGATAATTCGCATCACATTAAGACCAGCAATGACACCAGCATCTTTGGTAGCTTGACGCTGAGAATCATTGAAATAAGCAGGGACAGTGACAACAGCATTCTTCACTGTGGAGCCTAGGTAAGCCTCAGCAATCTCACGCATCTTGATAAGCACCATGGAAGAGATTTCTTCTGCTGCAAATTGCTTCTCTTCACCCTTGTAGTTAACCACGATCATTGGCTTGTCAGCAGCACCAGCAATGACCTTAAAAGGCCACAATTTGATATCACTCTGAACAGAGGCATCACTGAATCTACGACCAATCAATCTCTTGGCATCTTCAACACAAACAAAGCATCTTACAAAAAACATTTTTGCATCTCACAATAATAGATAAGCTAAATTTAGATATATACTAAATTCTTGCAATTTAAAACAGAAATCAAACATTCATAGAATATTTAAATTATTAAATATACTAAGAGTGTCTTATAATTGATCAAATTTCTATACCACATCAGATCCGAAAACTCAAGGTCTTATATACATATTACTAGGGTTAAACTATTCCTTTGATCCTTATAATTTTCTATATTTACGTTTTAGTTCCCTTCCGAGAAAAGTACGTGTATACTAAAAACTAAAAAGTATATATGGTTTCAGTAAATCAAAAGTTAAGGGATTGTCCCAAAATGAAAATATATATTTGTTAGTCCTCAAAATCGTAAATACTTCGTTAACGGTTTGGATGTACAATCTACAGCGATAATTGACCACAAGACGGACTAAAATTTGTATTTCGCAAAAATGAGAATAAAAATGCAAATTTTAAATTAAAGGACCAAACAACTATAAAGAGAAAGTGAATAGTTTAGCCTATAACCTAAAATAAATAAAAATGCATAAACAGAACAATCTAATGAAAAAGATAAAATATTTGGGTTAAGAGAGGTTACCGAAGACGGTGTTGATGGGGTTCATGGCGACTTGGTTCTTGGCCGCATCACCGATGAGACGCTCGGTGTCAGTGAATCCGACGTAAGACGGCGTGGTTCTGTTCCCTTGGTCGTTGGCGATGATTTCAACGCGGTCATGTTGCCACACACCGACGCAAGAGTAAGTGGTTCCGAGATCGATTCCGATAGCAGGACCCTCTCCTTTTCCGGCCATGGTTTCGGCGTGCGGCGTAGACCCAAAGGGATCTAAGAAAGAGGAAGAAGAAGATGATAACCACAGCGATAAGGCACCACCGTGATTCAAGTGAGAGATCTGAGGGGCAATAGTTAGGTTATATAGTAGTGTAGTTAGGGTTTGGAGTCCTTCCAGAATGTTCTTTAAAGTCGTTGCCGACTTAGCTTTGCCAGTTGGGTATGCATAATTTTCACGTTCGTGGATCTGAATTTTCCAAACCGTGGGCCTGACTCTCTTTCATGATCTAGCCCAATAAGTCACCTAACTTTTTTTCAAATTTATTTTTTATACAATTATTTTGACAAAAATATATATCTAAATAAACGTAAAAAAAAAGATAATATTTATTGAAAAATATATTAATACTCCTAAAAAAAAAAGAAACATATATTAATAAATAAGATAAGATTTTTTTTGACAGAATAAAATAAGATTTATTAAAATATGTTAAAAATATATTTATTTAACCGAGATAATATTTTCAAAATATAGTTCTGTTTGTATCTTAACAAAAATTATTCCGCAATAAAATTGTAAACACGTAAATTTATCAACAGTATTTTTATAAATAAATAAAAACAAAAAGAGATATGAGTACAACAAATTCACTATTGTCTATCTGATGTTAAAAATGCATGTGAATCCATCTTCTATTATTATTTAAGGCGAAGAAGTTTTGTACATAAATATTTCTGCTTTTTTTAATGCAAATCTCACCCAAAAGATCTACTTAAAGTTATATTACACTTTTAATTCATAATATTTTATGCTTTGTATAAGAGTAAAAGAAATTTAAAAGAAATTTGTACAGATATAATTGGGGAACAAAAAATGTACACATCCATAGACTTCAATTCTTAGACTTTGATTTTTAGATCCCAGGTTACTAAATTTTCAGTCTTGCTGCAAAATTTTGACGGCAATAAAAAAATCTTTCGAAAATTACAAATATCTTCAAACATCATAATTTAAAACAAAGAGGTTGACTTTTTTTTTTATGTCTTACAAAGGAGAAGAAATTTTCAAGATGAAGATTGTGGATTTAAATTTTGAGAAGGGTGTTTAACCACAATATACTATAAAATATAATTCAACTTCTATGTAAAAAATCTAAGCATCCTCCAGAAAGTATATATTTTTCATATGTAACTATTATTATATGATGAATGTGCCTATTTTTTATTGGTTAAAATAATTATTAATAAATTGAATTTTGATTATCACTTCGTTCCTAAATTATTTTAAATAATTTGATTTGGTCTTCAAAATTTTAAAAGGTTGAATTTGGTTCTTAAATTTAAAATAAAAAATCAAATTGATTCTCAATTTTTTTTAAAAGATTCAATTTGATTAGTAAATTTTTAAAAGTAATCAATTTAATTTCTAAATTATTTTAAATAGTTTAATATGATCTTCAAATTTTAAAAATTTTGGAGACCAAATTGATTCATTTTTATGATTTTGAAAACTAAATTGAATCTTTTAAAAATTTAGGATTAAATGGATTCTTTTTTTTTTAATTTATCACTTCTATCTCTATTTCTTAAATGTTTTTTTTTAATTATCAATACTTTAAAATAACTTATTTCACAATATAAGATCGTGTTTGCATTGTCATTTGAACTGCAACAACACTAACCTCAATACACCCCACTATAATAGGTAATGAAGGGTTTGATTTTGCAAAAGAAGGTTAGAATTGTCAAAATTACAATCCAAGCATGCACTAAATTATTTATCATAAATATAAATTATAATTTCCAATGTGTTACGGTAATTTCCCTTGGCCAAAATAAAAGGCTCATTTATATTATTAATTCAAATATTTAATATCTTAGCCATCAAAGGATAGGAAGATATAATAAATATTATAATTACCACTTATCAGTTATTCAGCTAACCGAAGGTGGTGGAGATAACAACATTATAGCCACTAAACCCACTATTAGTCAATCTCCGTATATAGATAATGGATGAGATTCACTACTCAACTAACTCAGATCAGTATTCTCAAAGCTATAAATACAGGGTGATGACTGCCAAAAAGGTACACACATACATTCTGAGACTCTCTCTTTCAATTACACAGAGCACACACCCCACATCCATTGGTGTATCTCTCTGTGATCATCTGCTTCGGGATATCATTTTTCATTGATATTATTGAAATAAGGGAGTTGGAATTGATCAAACAGTGATCATACAGTACTTCTATGCTGTACATTTGTGTTCTAGAAATAGACAGAACACAATGTTTAAAAGATTTCTTTATTATAAATTTTAATTATATAAAACAAATATTTAACACGTGCATTTTACAAGCTAGAGTACTACTTCCAAGTTCTATCTTATTTATCAAGTTATAGCAAATTTTGTATCTTACAAGTTACACTATGAGTTTTCTCTTTCAATTTTTCCTATAAAATTTATTGTTTAAATTTATTTCATAAGTTTTCTTTAAATTTTATCTTTTATGTTTTAACATATACGACAACAAAATTGTTCTTTTTTCCATTTTGATACAATGCATCTCCACTGCAAAATACATTTCTCTTTTTCAATTTTGTCTTCATATGGTCTCGTCATCTCGTGTAGTCCTTGTAGTAATGATTTTGCCTCGGTGATTAAAGGAACAAATATATTACCTCGTAATAAACGACACTGTAAACATGCAATCAGCGACTCGTAGAATATAAGTATTTTTCATATCCAACTCATAATAATAAATATCTTTACTGTAACTACCTTACATAACTTGAACTCTACAAGGGTTTTTAATCATGTGAATTGAAGACACAACCAGGAAAATTTATAATCAATCGTACAATGTACAATCATGTTTAATCAATTGAATTATAATTCTATAAGGATTTAAGTAAAAATCATACGTCAAGATTTTTAATTTGACTTTCTCAAGGGTCTTTAATGCAACTTGGTTAAGCTTGGGTTTTGCTAGGCATGGGTTAAAGAATTAATAGAGACAAAAATTGTTGTGAAAATTATAAGAAAACGTTAAAAAAGTCATAAATAACACAATTTTGTGCATCTTAATAAAAATATTTTACTTTTACTTTTTTAATCAATGACATATTAAGAACACCAATTAACATTTGTGTTAAGCTTATTAGAGTAGCTATGATTCTTATTGTAGCATCTATTAATATTTGCCCTCTTCGAACATATCTATGTGGATACATGAGTTGTTTAGTTTTAAACAATAACACTTAATTTTCTTTTTCACTAGAACAAATTAGATGAAGTTCTTTATATAAATATCATTGTTTAATAACATTTATATCATAAATAACGTACTTTCTAAGCATTGTAGAATGTGCAAATCAAACGATTTGAAAAATGCTACAGAAATATTATATCTAACCCTAACCCAGGGATCTCCATAAATCTTCAAAATGAAAGAAGAAGAAGAAGAAGAAGAAGAGAGTATATATATTACCACGCCACGAAGCTCTAAAAATAAAAAATAAAAAAATTGAAATTGACGGTCAGAAAAGGAGAGACCGAAAACGAAAATGAAAGGGGATCTTCAATTAGTACC
>PYAF01001472.1:1229356-1239500 GCA_007407185.1 Glycine tomentella
CTAATCCTACAAAGCACATCAAGTAGCATCCATGGCAAACATCTTAAGGGGGAAAGCTTTAATTGAATGCACATATGATATGCACACAATGTAAATGTCAATACGGAAGGAAGGTTTAATTTGAAATTTCAAAAAAATAGATAATACACTATACTGTATTGCTCACATCATGGTTGCACAGAATATAGTAGCACATCATCAAGCAAAATCCTCTAATCTTAAAGAAAATCCAGTATTTTCATTAGTTTACCAACGAACGTTCCTTAACCGCAAAAAAGAACTTAAGGGAGCACGCATAAGTATAGCAAAAATTGAAATGTTATGCTCCTTGGATGTTTATGGAAGTTTTAGTAAGCTAACGTTCACATTCCCAAGTCTACAACACAAAATTACATCTTAATCTTAAAAGCATTACTAGTTTCCTTCGAACTTTGGGTCAGCCATGACAAAATGATACGCGATCACTAGTACAAAGATGAAGACGCCAAGAAAATTGGCAAAGAACATAGTTTTAAATTATGGTAGTAATATAAAGGATTTTTGACCCATTGCAACAACATATTTGACTACACTAGCTACAAGCGTTCCTTTATTTTGTTGTGTTTAGAGATGATCCTAGTGTTTTACAAAGTTTTATATGTATTAGGATAAAGAGGAAACTTTTGTTGTCTATTGGGGATCCTTGTAGAGTGAGGGTTGTGATTCTCACCTAATCGACTGACAGAAATATTGGATGTATGTAGGTGATTGCAGATAATCTGAGGCTATCTTTTTTGGTGGGTTATCATTGGGACTCAATTTACCCTTATAGGTCGATTAATGTCTTGTGCATCACACAATCACAAAAGCTCATAACTATAAGTAAAATAACTTGAGAAATCAAGTAACTAATTGAGATCTTGCTTATCACGTAGCTAATCTTGACATATCTTACTCATAACTATCCTTAACTAGACACATAAATATTAAATTAAAATTTAATTTAGAAATATGATTTTATATTCAAAATCTTTTCAACTCAAACATATATCAGAATTAATTATGATTAAAAACCAATTTTATTCTAGCAATTAGAATTATAATTCTAACTTTACGAGCCAAGCAAATCCAAAGGGTATAATTATAAAAATAACAAATACTCAAGATAAAAAATTAATACAAAAACTAAAAGTAATTTTTAATTTTTAAAATATAAAAATTGTTAATAAAATGGCCATCTGTTACAAAAAGAAAGAGTGCAATAAAAATATTTTACCTACAGGGTTTAAATTTATAATATCAGAGCTTTTTTGATTCAAATATTATCAGAGTTTTAATATTCATATATGTATATTTAATTATGAAGTTATTGAAATTTAGATTGATACGACTTTTTCTTTTCTTTTAGGGAACCACCTTTTAAAAATATCTATCTAAAAGTTAAAAAAAATATATTCCTAAAAAATAAAATAAATCGAATACACATTTATTTTAATAAACTTTTAATCAGTAATTTTAATTTTACACTTAAAGCCTTAAATTACATCTTTCATTTTAAAACAGGAACATTTTATTGTGACATAAAGGGGCTAGGCCCTAAAAACAGGAGCGTTCTAATAGCTAACTTAATGAAATAAAATTCTTAAATTGCAGCTAAATTTTTTAACACAGGTTAATTATTTGTTAACTTGCTCCACTTAGTCCTTTTCCTAAATTATTGAAGACACTTGCATACGAGGCTGTCGGTTATTTGTTGAGATAACGAACTTCTATTTATGATTGATTTATGAAGTTAGTCTTTGTATATTGTGTGACTTGTGTTTATGTGGATCATTTTTTTTTTCCTATTCTAGCAGAGTCCTCAAAACCACACGAAACGTTGGGGAACCCTACTTTGACTTTGGATTCATCTATATTTATTTATAAGAGTCATTACATTTTTTTTTGGACTAGATAGTCATTAGTCTTTACTTTTATTTTATCCAAAAAGAAAAATCAAAATATTCTCTTGCTTATGATTGGTCGGTTTTGAAACATAAACTAAGATGAGTTTGAAAACTAACTTACAAATTGGAATGACAACCTTCCTACTTCCAATGTAAGAACTTATCTATTCGACTCTTATGCTAAAGAAAATAAAACATCAATTTTGAGAATACTACCGCTATCTCCAAGCCCAAATTTTCAAAACCTGAAAATTCCCTAAAATTTTTTATACAAATTATTAGGGTTTTTATTTTCAATATGATTACTCAGTGTTCCAATAATCTTCCGCCAGATCAGCCTCTAATTGTTAGTGAACTATTGTGATCTGTTTTTTTTTTCTTGCTGTTCACCAAACTATTGATATCTTCAGTCTTCATATTATCTGAAAGGTTGAGTTGAGTTGAAGCCAAACTCTCTTCTTTTGTCCTTTCGTCACACCGAAAGATCAAGGTGTTTTTTTGCTAGCCTTATATTTTGCCCTGATGGTCTTGGTTTGCAATTGTATTTTGTCCAAGTCTTTCTTACAAGTTTTGTACCAATCAGCCAAATCTAGGTGTCTGGCTTTGTTGGGCTAAAATTTGAGCCTCGTATTTCTGTTGCCTTCGGACTGGCTTTTAGGCTTCCTGATGTATTTTTCTTAAAAAAAAAACAGAAACAAATTATTTTCTATTAGAATTAGGATAATAGATATTTCATAATGTATCAATTTTGGACATTTGCTTCCTTATTTCAATCCTGTAATTTATTTGTGTATTTTTTTTAATTTTCGTAATATTTTTTTACAATCAACCCAACCCGAGTGAATGGCTATAGTTGTTGGCTAAAATTTTAGCCCTATATTTTTTTATAATTTGATCTTGATAAATTAATTGTTTTTTCTTATAAAAAAAAACTTAAGCAAATACGTACTAACTAATTGTTTTTGCTAATAGGGAGTTTTTTGGAGACATGCAAAAGACTAGTTCTTTTAAGGAGTTGCCCTCCATTAGGTGGCATCGGTAATTTTTTTATCATTATACTATTGATACAAAGTATATATTAATTTTGTTAATAATTAATATTTGTAAAAAAAAATATGACCAATTACCAATAATGACATCTCTTCTCAGCTATATATATATTTTAATAGTCAAACTCAATTACATTTTATTGAAGCTTTAATAGTCAAGCTCAATAAATGATGAGAAACCATGTCAATTAATAGTAATCATGGTCTAATAAACCATTAGAAGTCAACTCATTAATACTATTAAGGAGTTTTACTTAATAAATATTTATTAATGGATGAATGAATGTTTTTTAATAAATTGTGTGTAGGTTATTTGTCCTACATATTAGGTCAAACAAATGGTCTAAAATTTTCTTTGTTCCATAATAACTATTGTGTCAGAAGAAACATAAATTCTAAAATAAGCATTGTTTCTTAGAATGTTGCTTTTGTGCTTCATCGTTTTTAATAAAGAAAAATAATTATTTTCCTTGAAAATAAACCATTGGAGTAAGAGAAATGATTTTACAAAAAATTTAAAAAAACATTATAATAATAAGGTTAATTAATTTTACAAAATTATATAATTTTTCATTTATTTACTAGATTTTCTTATCTTAATCAATTTTTTAAACTTTTAACGCGCGCATTTATAGGCAGATTCTAATGTGGATCATCATAGGTGGTCCACCAAACACCATGCACCAATTTTCACAACCCTATGATTAATCTGTAGAGCACACCAGATTGTTTGTTCTTCTTTCTCTCTCCCATTTTCTACCTGCTTGGTTCTCAAACGTCTCTCCTCTGTTCTTCTTCTTTTACTTTCTCCCTTTTTTCTCTTTCTGTCGGTAATCTCCACCCAAACTGAAAACATCCATAGCAAACCAGCGAAACCACTACAAATAAGAAATCAGACCCAACAAAATGCACGACAAAACAAACCCACGAAGGAGCGAATCCAGAAAATAAATTAAGGGGGCACTCAAAAGTTCAAATACATATCTAGAAAAATAATTACAATGTTCAAAAATTTAAATACATATCTATAAAAATAACTATAATGTCATCCTTCTAGGCCTTATTTTTTAGAATTCATTCGTAAATACCTTTCCATCCTAAAGGAATATGTAGAATATGTAGAATATGAATTGAAAATAGGGAGAAGGAACACGTTGTGACTTGAAAATATGAATATGTAGAATATGAATTGAAAATAGGGAGAAGGAACACGTTGTGACTTGAAAATATGAATATGTAGAATATGAATTGTGTATCACAGTAATACAAGAGGTCTCTATTTAAAGAAATCAACTAAAGATAAAGATAACCAAAGATAATAACTAAAGATAATAGCTAAAGATAATAACTATCAATTAAAGTAATACAAGATATCTCTATTTAAAGAGATCAACTAAAGATAAAGATAACTAAATATAATAACTATCAATTAAAGATAACAACTAAAGATAACTAAAGATAAAATCTAAAATATATCTATTTACAATATTTTACTACAAAAAAAAAAGAATGTATTTTGCTACTAAAAAAATAAAAAAAACATTTATATTAAAAAATTTAAAACCAAAAACATATTCATAATTTATTTTTAAAATTTAAGGAGGCACTGCCCCCAACTTTACTCCTAAGTCCGCCCATGAACCCACCCCACAATTTACAACAAGCACAAATCCAAAACCAGATATTCGCCGCGGTGCCATAACAATATATGCGAAGAAGATTAGTCCGAAGGCCAGGAATTGTGATGCACCATAGACCATATGGCTCAGCGGTGCACCCTATAAAATGCGTCGCGTTTATATTAATTTTTACAATTGGTAATTGCACATAAACTTATTAAATTTACTAATACCGACAAAACTGGAATTGGATCCTTAATGGTACTGATGACAGATGAGTTACCATATTCAATATTGGTGGGTTATAATTTCATTAAGCTTTTCAATACCAGTACTAATTTACATGTTTTTATTCGTCCAGGAAAAAAAAAAGTTTACACTGCATATACTATTTCTTTTTACTGATGCATATATATACTAATTAAGCACTTAATTATAACTCATACAACTTCCTTACTCCCTAATTACATGTTTTAATAGTGTCCAACTACACCTAATTACGAATTCTCTCTTATTTTCTGCTTAGATTTATGCATGAATCCCTCTTTGTTCCTTAAGTGATAAGAGTATCTTTAGTATTTGATCTCAAATTGGGATCTAAAACCACTTTTTGATAGACCTTATAGTTTCATATAAGATTGAAGATCTCTCAAAATTTCTTTCATTTTTTTTTTGTAATGATAGATCTTATTTTGAGATTTTAAAGAGAGAGAAGAAAGAAATTATTTTTTATTGAATAATGTATATATGTTAAGGGGTTTTACTGTAATAACTCATTCTCTATATTGAAGATTTGTCCATCTCTTTTATTGAAAATGCTTTAACAATGGGTGCATGCCCAAATAAAATGGAAATAGAAATTTAATTTTAAGTTTAAATTAACTTCACACGTTACTATTTAAATATTATTATAAGTTTAGTGTGTGTTGCCATGTGTCACTTTATTAATTATGCTAATTATAATTTTGATTCTTTCTATTATAATTAATGTTGATTGGAACTTATTTTTACCCATTAAAGTATTTCTATGGATTTTGTTCTTAAATTTTTCAAAATAATTACTTTCTTGCAAATGTCTATGAATCCAAGCAATTAAACTATTTTAATAAATCATTTCTATTTA
Organism: Glycine tomentella; assembly: GCA_007407185.1. Lineage (NCBI taxonomy): Eukaryota > Viridiplantae > Streptophyta > Magnoliopsida > Fabales > Fabaceae > Glycine > Glycine tomentella. The sequence continues at coordinate 1,235,073 of PYAF01001472.1, forward strand.
TTCAAAATTTACTAATCAAAATATCATATTTTAATCCAAAGCATTAAAATTTAAATTTCTCTTAATTTCTAAAATCCTACTTACGTTTGAAATGAGGTAATGACTTTGCAACCTATTACAAGAACCAAGACTAGAGGGAAGAACAAATTCTTTCAGGAAAATTTGGTATCAGGTCGTGCAATTAGGCATTCAAAAGCATGATATAATTATGTTTGATAGAAATTAAAAATAACAGTTGTATTAGTTGAACAAATTAACACCGAACGTGCTATTATATATATAATTATATTTATGTTTCACTTTTATATATATAGATATTTTGTTTACATATGCATCTAAAAAATACACTGAATTTTTTATAAAAAAAATACTTTATTATTTTTTGTAGAGAACTTTTGTGACGCGTCACTGTATGTCAATCTGAATTTCCATAAGTTACTTCATGCAGCTCAATTTCCAAAGTTTTTGGCCAAAGATATTTGCGTAATTGCGTTTCTCTGCTGCTACTGACAAGAAAAAAAAAATGTAAATGTAAATAACTTACAATTATCATGCATGTATGGTCCTGCTTCCTTTGGACTCAGTCGACTACTACTGCAGGCACCCAATGACACATGACACATGACACAGGTCACTTGTGGATCCCATTCATGACTAATCTGTCTCTTTCTTTTGCTCACTGACAGGAATAGCTAGCTATAGGATACCGTGTTCAATTTCACCAGAAAAATTTATACATACACACTGATAATAAACGTATGCGCCTGCAGGGTACGAAATTGGTCTTAAATTGTATTTGGGACATGACAGCAAGGCTCTCTGGAGTCACATTAATGTTTCATTTACCATCCTCAACTGTCCCCTCACCGGTTAGTTTATTTTTCCCCCTATAAAAAACCATGCTCCTCTTAATACTTCAGCACAACACTCATAATAGAGTAACCAAAAGGAGAGTGCAATAACTCGTTGTACATTCCTAGTGTGTGGGAGGGACATGGCTAAGATGTGTGTTTTGGTATTGGTTCTTGCTCTGGCTGTGGCCACAAGTGCCAGAAACGTTCCCAACCCCAAGGATGCTGGTCTTAAGGACCAGAAGAACTTCATCAGCTATGGCGGAGTTGGTGGTTATTCCGGGATTGGGAACAATGGACTACCTTTTGGAGGAGCTGGTGCCGGAATAGGTGGTGGTTTTGGCGGTGGTGGTGGCCTTGGTGGTGGACTTGGTGGTGGACTTGGTGGTGGCCTCGGCGGCACTACCGGTGGAATTGGAGGGTTTGGCGGTACCGGTAGCGGAGTCGGTGGCGGTGTTGGTGGTGGCCTTGGAACTGGCGTTGGTGGTGGCAGCGGTGTTCTTCCTTTCCCTTGAAATAATGAACATGCATGCATGCATGCTCCTTCACGTTTCTCTGGATTACACTAGTCTTTCTTTTTCGTTCGGGAAATAACTGTGGTTTGTGCATGTACGTGTCGTTAATAGTTCAAGCTTTGTTCTAGTGTTTCTCTCGCCTCTGGAAAGTAAAAAATAGTTGTAATGTGTCATTCTGTGTCTTTCATTTGCTTAGGTTTTGTGTCAGCCATAGTTACTCATATACGTGGTTCTTTTACATATGGAATATTTCATATTTAGCATGGAAGTAATGTAATCAATAAATGAGTTCCATTTATTAGCTACTTGCTTTTTTTGCCCGCTCTCTCTATGCCTCCACGTTTTTGGTTATAACTTTCATTATTTCAAATGTTTAAGATTAATTATTAATTATATCAGTTGTAATCAATATTTATTTTATAAGTTCTTTTAAAATGTTGATAAATATATATCTAGTAAAAAAATAATTTTTATTCGTGAATGAAAGAGTAATTAATAAATCATAAAATTATATGTTAATGATCAAGATTTACTTCATATGATATCACGTCAATTTTTAACCAAAAAAAAAAAAAAAACACAACACGAGGAGGTGATCGATGTTTCGTACAAATTAAGGACTTTGCTCGAATCATACGAAACTATACATGTTATTTTTTAAAGGAGCAACAAGTAGCTCACATTTGACGGAATTCAGAAGAAGATATATATATTAGAATGTGAGCGAAGAGAAATCAAATTATAGTACTGGTATAACTTTAAACAACTGTTATACTTATTTAATAATTTAATGTAAAATATAAATTTTATACATTTAATCATTAAATTATATCTATATATTATTAAAATTATTTGTTTCAAATTTTATCAAAATTAAAAATTAATAAATAGTTAATCAAATGATCTATATTTTGAAAATTTTATATTACATTGATTTTAATTCAAATGAATGAAAAATAATTTAGATTAATTTAAATTTTATATATATAATCTATATGAAAATAATTTTCAATCCAATAATAAATTTTAAGAAAATATTATTAAATTAAAAGTTATTGAATGTTTTAATAATTGTTTAAATTATAGTGATGTAATTTGATTTATATATATACTAAATTCAAATATTGTTAAATATTTAATATATAAATGGTTAAATATAAAAAACTAACCAATTAAATGATTCGTCTCTATCCGTGCCGTCACTTTTTGTATAGTTTTTAGATTAATTCTAAAGGAAAATCTCATATGACATATATACACCTTTCGTAAACAGAGCCTTCAATTCGCATAAGCTAGGAGGTAGTGCTAGAGGTCATTAAAGGGAGTTGGGTACGTAGATAGCCTCCAGTGTATATATACCTCAGAGAAAAGAGAGAAATATATAATACGAGAAAAAAATGATATACGCACGTATAGCAAGTGATGTAACAAAAAGGAATAAAAAGAGAAGAAATAAAATGACAAAAATATTTAATGTAAGTATAATTAAGATGTAAAATAATCGAAGTTAATTATTTAAAAAAAACATTTGTTTTGATGTTTTTACATTTTCTTTCATATTAATTATTTCCTTACAGTATATATATCCCGATGAAAAAAATCATTGTAATATAAGATATTTTACTTTTTCAAGAATTTATGTTAGAGCTATAACTTTTAAATTATTAATGTCATAATATCATGTAAAGATACACTAGAATAACTAATAATTCAATTTTTTAAGAATATATTAAAATTTACTAATATCTATAGTACATCGCTTTAGTTAATTATCACAACATCATATATAGTACGTAGTCTATTAAACAACTGAACCGTGTAACAACCGATTGGGGTGAAATTTACGACATCATTCAATACAGTAGGCACAATAAACACAAATATTTATCCTGTTTTTTTATAACTATTTTTCCCAATCTATTATATAAATAGGAGACTTGGCTTTCCCTCCATTAGTTTCATAGAATTTCAACATATATAAATAACTTAATGTCAACTATGAATTATGAATATTTAAGTTAATTAAAATTTGGCATATGTATGATTATCATACACTATCTCACATGAATTGATTCAATGATTAAATTTTCATATTCTAACTATAAAATGTTATTAAATAGATTTAATATTTAATATTTAATATTTAGTTTTAAAATAAGGTTAAATGATTAAGGTGGTTCCGTTTGAATAATTCTTTTCATAAACCGCCTGTATAGAAAAAGAAAATAAGATTTTTTTTCTCATAAATTAAAATTAAAATTTTAAATAATAATAATAATAATAATATAGAGGTTACGTACTTCAACAAATAATTAATTTTTTACTAATTTACTGTAAAAGTATTCATAAAATTGAAAGTTATATGTTGTTAATTAAAATAATTAATCAACCAGTGAAGTGATTATAAAGTCAGCCATATATATACACTAGCTTTTTTCCTAATACATATGGATCATTTACAGTTGGAAAATAACTTCATGGGTGCAGTTCAATCTTCCACCATAAATTCTTATTTATTTTATTTTTCAATTAATATTTTGTTCAAGTAAAAATGTATATCAACGGTTGAGATTAGTGAAGTTGAAAAATCAAGTGAAGAAGATATATCAAGAACGACCCAACTCCTCCACAGCAAGCTGGCTCTGCAGTCTGCAATGACATTAAAGTTTCACCGGTTAGTTTATGTTTCTGCCCTATAAAAAGCACACTCTCCAAAACACTTGGGCACACGACACAGTCACTGAAAAGAGTAACTAAATTAAGGAGAATCCAAGTGTGTGGGAGACTAAGAGAGACATGGCTAAGTGGTGTATGTTGGTGTTGGTTCTTGCTCTGGCTGTGGCCACAAGTGCCAGAGATGTTCCTGTTAGAAATATGTTAGAAGTCCCACATCATCTATATCTCTTTGTATATGTCCTTTAGCTTGTTATATAATAGGTCCAAGGTTGTGTAGTTAAAAACACAACAAAGATTACAATAAATTCCTTTTGTATCTCTTGATATTTAACATGGTATCTAGAGCCTAACAAGAAGAACGTAATCAATTTCTTTTGCCGATGAAC
>PYAF01001472.1:1239600-1256869 GCA_007407185.1 Glycine tomentella
TATGTAACAAGCTTGGTGCTTATGATTTATATGCTCCAGCTTGAGGGGGAGTGTTAGAAATATGTTAGAAGTCCCACATCATCTATATCTCTTTGTATATGTCCTTTAGCTTGTTATATAATAGGTCCAAGGTTGTGTAGTTAAAAACACAACAAAGATTACAATAAATTCCTTTTGTATCTCTTGATATTTAACAGTTCCCAATCCCAAGAATGCTGGTCTCAATGACCAGAAGAACTTCATCAGCTATGGTGGAGTTGGTGGTTATTCTGGAATTGGAAGCAATGGACTACCTTTTGGAGGTGCCGGAATAGGTGGTGGTATTGGCGGTGGTGGACTTGGTGGCGGCCTCGGTGGCACACCCGGGATAGGTGGGTTGGGAGGATTCGGAGGTCCCATTGGTGGCGGTGGTGCTGGTGGCAGCGTTGGTGGTGGTAGCATACCTCATCCTACCCCTTGAGATGAACATCCATGCATATGGAATTTCTTCTCGTTTCTTTGGATTACCCTAGTCAACTTACCTTCGTTCAGGAAATAATTGTGGTTTATGTGCGTGTCGTTTATCGTACAACCATTTTAGCGTTTAATTTATTATTGCCTATTGAAATTAAGCAAAAAAAAAAAAAAAGTAGTATATCTTTGTAATGTATTATGTCATTTCCGTCGATCTTTGCTTAGGTTTTGTTGTGTCAAGTGTCAACCGTAGTACTCATATATATACATACATACACACACACATATATATATATATATACGTGTGGTTCTTTTATGGAATATTTATATTTAGCATGCAAGTAATGTAATCAATATATGAGTTCAATTTACTAGCTAGCTACTTGCTTTTTGCGCGTTCTCTCTCTATATCTCCATGCTGTCGGACGTTAGTTTCAACTTTCAAATGTTTTAGATGGTACTACTATAAGGTAATTATTATTTTAAGAAACTAAATATTTAACTACTCAAAAGCAAATTCTTTTAAAACTTTGGTAAAAATAAGCTATTTAAAGATTTTTAGTTTTTTTTAAATAAGCTATATTAAATATACATTAACGCCATGTTTGGATAATATATATAATTTTTTCAATAAACATTTATTAGAAAAATTGAAGATACACATTTCCAACTTTAGATTTTTGGAAAACTAAAAATTTCCAACGCCTCTTAGAAATTAAAAGAAGATAAAATAATGAGAAAAAGTTATATATATGTACATATATAACAAGTGACGTGATAAAAAGAAAAGAAAGAAAATGACAAAAAAGAAAGTAATGTAAGTATATAAATTAAGATGTAAAAATAGTCAAAATTAAATTAAAAAAATGTTTCTTTCACGTCATTTGTTGTGATGTCTCGACACTTCCCTTGCCATATATGATACATCTCACCGAAAGAATGATTAGATGCTCTCAATAATTCATGTTAGGACTATAGTTTTTTTTTTGTTTTTTGTTTTTTTAATATTAAAATATTGTATAAAAATATACTAGAACAACAAATAATTAAAAAATGAAACAACTATTAAAATTTAATAACATTAATTTATGATGCATTTAGTTAGTTATCACAACATTATATTATAGTACATATAAATCGCATGACCGAACGTTCAACAATCCAAGTGGGTGGATTTTTTTTTACAGAACTAATGGGTGGAATTTATAACAACATTCAGTACACCACACAGCAAACACAAATTATCCTAATTTTTATAATTAACAATTACACCCCCATATATTCTATAACAGGGGAGACCTGGTTCCTCTTAACTTCATACACTTTTAAAACTAATTACTACCTTATCAATCAATTTTATTAATATGTAGTATATTTTTAATAATATACAAATAAATTTAACTATTAATTATGCATATTTATGCTATTAAAATTAAGCATATAATATATTATCATATGATCCAATTATTATATTTAGCTAATAAGGTTATATAAAGTTATTAAATAGATTTAGTTTCAAAATCTTCTAGAATAAGCTTAAATGATTATGTTTAGCTTTCTTTCAACGATACGAGTCATTTGATATTAGTTCTACGTATGATATAAAAATCCTTAGCCGCTCATACTTATTAGTATACATCTCATATATAAGTCAGAAGAGAAATATAATCTTAATCTTATAATATCAATTTTTTAATATTTAATATTTTGTCTTTTATAATTATTTTAATACATGCACTTGCTAATATAAATGTATATATATGTACTATGTTAACTAGAAATAAAATACAAGGATCTATTATTATAACAACAATTAAACTTATTTTTTATACTAATTTTTGGAAGTCTTTATAAACTTGAAACAGGTGTATATTGCTAAAAATAATTAATCAATCTATGCAAGTGATTATAAATCAGCCATACACTGATACACTAGCCTTTTTCATAGGAAAAGATGAGTATCGACCTACTTTTTTATTTAAGAGGCGAAAGGAAAGGAAAAGAAGAATTCAAAGGGAAAAAAAACACAACATGAGAGAAAAAGTGAAAGATGTAGACATGTAGTGGAAAGAGAGGAAGGGATCATGTAACAAAGGGACATAATTTAGATGTAACTTTTTAAGTATTTTTTTTTCTTCTGTTGGTATAATTTTCTGATTAGATATTGAAGGTTCTGTCTGAATTTAATGTAAAACTTGATTATATGTATATATAATAAGTAAAACTTTATTTTAATTTTAATTGAAGAACAATGTTAAAAAATATCTAAACAGAACTACAATTAAGTTTTGTTTTTAATTTAAAAATAAAAGAAGTAAAAATACTGCATATGCACATGTTTGAACATCCTCGTTGTTATTTTCTGTATACCTATGAAATTTCCCTTTCCTTTCCTGCACAGAGGTCTGAAAGTTAATAGTAGGGCCATACATTAGCTTTATAGCCACATGTTTAATTTTATTGTATGGATGTATTTCATAGAGGCAAATCAGAAAAAAAAAAAAAAAAAAAGATCTTGTTTGTTTTGGTGTACGTCCTTCAATTTTTAAAAGAGAACAGAAAATGGTGTTGACTATTGAATCTACTACTGCAACTTTTTTCTGTAAGAATTAATTCGGGGGTCATTAGGGATTTACTATTATTTATGAATTTATACGTACGTACATGTCATGGCCAGGCAGCTATAGTTTGGACCAAAAGAAAATATACATTAGAGTAAAACATTTGGAAGTTCCCTAAAATATATAGACAGACACGTTTCGTTATTAATTAATCGAGTCCTATAGCAAATTAAGGCATGGGTTCAAAATACTGGATTAATTCTTATCAGTATTGGAATTTGAAGGGGGGAATTAATATTTTGCTCTCGGCTTTCTTCCTCCACGTAGTTTCTAGCTATATATATATAAGGTGGTCCAAAACATTTTTTTTATCAGCAGTTGGTCCACAACATAACTCGATCCGTCGCGAAATATAATCGATAATATCTCTTTCAGTAGGCGTGGTCTCAGTTCTCAAGGCAGCAAGAAAGTAAACAAGGAAAGTAATTAACTAAGATTAATATACATTAAAATTCACCAGTTTTTATAGTAATACAATAATTACATAAATTTTAACTAACGTATATATGAGTTAAGTTATGAAAAAAAGTTTAATTTATTTTCTTATAAAAATTTATCAAGAAGTTTATAGATCATATATAAACTAGTTTCTTATTCCTGGAGGTGTGGTGCCTGCTGCTGAATGCTTACATGTATTAAGTATTAACTAGTCATGTCAGAGTTCGGTGAAGTTTTGAATGGAGTAGAAGAAGTTTGGCAGGGCCAGTTAAAAGTGTGCAGATGGCACTATCTCCGTCTTACATGCATTTACTATTTCCAGTACTGTGGCACAGCTTGCAGCTAGTAACAGGTAGCACGTCAATTGAATGATCCAATTGAATAAGAACTTGCTGGGTCGTCAACGGTAGTAAATAACCATCACCTACCTTCTGTTCTATCCTCTATATACAATATCTAACAAAAGCATGTTTGGATTACTAGTTGTTTCCCCGTAATTGGAAAACAAAAATGATGCATCATGCATGTACATACTCATGAGTCATGATATATATGATGCATGTACATTCTCATAGAAGAGATTTTTTTTTAATATAACATATGATATAATTAATATGATAAAAAGAGAAATGAAAAATCATAATAAGTGATACTTAATTCAGTTTTCTTAATCAAAATCTCAAATTTAATTTTGTGTACGAAAAACGTGATTGAAAAAAGATGATCATAAAAAAATAATAAATATTTTATATAATATGATTTTTATAGGCAAAAAAACGATTCAAGAATATTTTAATGAAAGGAAAATTTTATTTCGTATAATATAAATAGTAATGTTTAAGGATTACAGTACTGTACACAATTACAGGCATGCAACAAAATCAGCTAATTTTACTTATTTTAAGCTATAGGTAAATGTTTTAAAGTGAGTCAACTCCATTTACTTGAGTTGACTCATCTCTAGTTGCTAATAAAGTAAATTAATCTAACTTAGTTTACTGTTTTTGTGAGCAAATTAAAAAACTATACAACTTCTAGTCTAATATGATTGATCATGAAACAAGATTATTATCTTGGTATGTATCCAACAACATCTTTAATCCAAATTACTTGAGGGTGTGGTAGATAAATCTAATAATAAATATGAGAAGGTTAAAAAAATGAAAGGAAAAAGGGAAACAAAATAAAAAAATAAGATAAAAAAAGAAGATAGAATAAAAGAAAGAGGAAAGAAACAGGAGAGATAATAAGAAAAATGACTAAAAAGTGATAATTTGAAATATAAAAATAATAATGGATCTACTCCTTCATTAAATTTATAAAATTTATAATTTTTTCTCATTCTATCTGTCAAACTATATTCCACTTCATTATGTTTTATTTAACTATTTTTTGTTATATAAGTTTTAGTCTACTTTTAACTTTCTCGAGTTCTTGGTAACAAAATATCTATGAATCATCTCATTATATACCTAAACCATCTTAATCTATAATCTTTTTTTTTTTTCACTCACCTCAATCTATATACCTTGTTACGTAAAATTTTTTTTATCTAATTTGAAAAATAAAAAATGGAAAAAAGCATAAATATAAAAAGTTCAATAGTCATCCCAATTCATAATAGTTAACATTATTTTTACTCGATAACAGTTAACAAACTTAAAGAATAAGAAAATAAAATTAAAAAGAATGAAAATGAATAAATTTCAAAAATAAAAAACCGGTTGTACAAATTGACTCGATTATCCTGCGTTAAGTGATTTCAATCTGTCACTTGGATTAATCAGCATTAGTCAAATTAGCTTGCTAAAATAAATATAAACTAATAATATAATACTAATATATTAATTGTTTTTTATATTATTGTAATACTTTTTAGTAACCAACGTAATATAAAGCTTTTTCCACTTTTTTTAATAAGTTTATCATTTTTTTTATAATTTTTATTTAACAAGTTATCACTCTTTTTTTTTTACTAAAAAAAAGAGTTTATTCATGAACTTGACTATGATGTTCAAAAGAGATTATATAAATTTTATTTGAGCTTAAATTGCTGTTTTTAATTTCTTCAATTTTATTTTAATAAGTTTGATAAAAAAAAATTGCCAATTTTTTTACAACCACCATTTTAAAAAGATTACATATTTTATTTTCATTGTTATCTTACTGTAAGAAGTACACTGGTTTGGGTGCAGTTCATGGGCATGGTCCAGCCCCTTTCACATGTATCTTAAGGATGTAATCTCACTCGAGTAAAATACTACCATTATTACTTATAAACAACAAAATTCTCTTCCCTTATGTTTAACATAAGTCCATATTGAAGATGTAAACTCAAATTAAAAACTCTAGTTTTTTAATTAAATTTGCAAACTGTATTCTACTATACAGTTATGCACATTATTGGGTGGGTGGGTGGTATAAACCAAAAACTGATCTCAACTTGCAGCTTCTTGCTGATGCAGCAGGAGTTGCGTTTCCCAGATTGTAGTTAGTTTTTTCTGTTTCTTTTCTTTTTATAAAAAAATAAATTATGCACATTAAAATTTATTTATTTTTGACTTCTCAGTTTCCATTAATTATGATTATGCAATCAACTCGGATAAACTTAGTTTGATCCGTCTGGGATCCTTACCAATTGACATGTTTTGATCCAATTGAGTTTTTTTTTTTCTTTCCTAAAATGACATAATTAATTGAAATTCTTTTCATGGTATCATTTAAAATTTAGAACCCATGACAAAAACTTGATAATTCAAATATTGATACTTGATATTCATAATATTCCAGTAGAACTTTTCTGTGATTAGAAATCTAATATATATATATATATATATATATATATATATATATATATATTCCAGGGAAGTTTTTTATAAAACAAAAAGGTGAGAACTATTTCAAAATTATTAATAACTAATTATTTGAATAATATATAATATATTCAATGTGTCAACCGGATTGATCAGGAGATGAGTTTTCACAGCACTGCCACAAACTAGATTAGTAGGGGCGGTAAGAAGTATTTCAAATGTTAAACATGCTAATTCATCAAGTGGAGTTACTATAAATATTCATGATCCAACTTTCAAGAGTAGACAATGAAAATATTAATAAAAAAATTTAAAGATTTAATGATAGAAAAAGAGCTCAGTCCAATTAGACAAGAAAATTTTCAAATTTCATTTTCTAAAAGATTTAATGACAAGTCTTTTATAATTTTTAAAAAATCGCTTTAAGCCCCAAAATTTCTACACGCTCCTGTTAAATAACGTGATAGTACAAATTTTGTAAACTTAATCATATCACATTGTAATAAATTTAGTTACTAGCACACATGTATACGTAAATGATAATTTATTTCAATGGAGAGTTGAGTTTTTTTATGTCATCCAACAGTTTCAGAGACGATATTTTTTGGCTTCACAACAATTTCTAGATTTTCTTTTTTCTGGTCATCTGTATAGAGGTAATGAAAATAGAGGGCCACCAGGCCCAAAGGAAAGAAGTTTTTGGTTCTCGTTGGGCTAAACGCGGGAGTATCCGATTGTTGAACGAATGGGGCCTTTTGGGCCCAATTGGTGAATTTAAGTTGTGCAAAAAGGCAAGGAGTGGTGCTTCATACACCATTCAAAATTCTACTACACCATTAGTGTAATAGTGGATTTCCCATTTTGCCCTTGTCTATTTAATTAGCCTAACTTCTCAATTTCTCTTCTCTTCTCCTCCATTGCTTCATGCGTGTTGTGCTTGGTGATTGCTTGATTTTTGCGTTACATTCATCCTTTCCTTGTTCGGCTAATCGTGGTGGTTCGTGGTGGCATTGGTTGGTGGCGGCGCTGTTGAGGTAAGTACTGGTGTTTTTGGTTCGTGAAAGGGAGAAGCGGTCACTGTACGGATTCGGTAATCCATACACTCCATACGAATTGGCCAATCCATATAGGTTTTACGGATTAGGTAATCCGTGATCCTCATATGGACTGGCCAATCCGTATGGGGTGTACGAATTACCTGATCCGTAAACCTCATATGGATTGGTCAATCCATATGAAGTGTATGCATTACCGAATCCGTAAACCTCATACGGATTGGCCAATCCATATGGAGTGTATGGATTATCGAATCCATAAACCTCATATGGATTGGTCAATTCATATGAGGTGTAATTTTTTAAAAATGGTTTTGTATTAGTGTGTATCCCAAAGCACAAAGCCCAAATTCTAAAATGATATTAGTGTGTATGAGTGCGTTGAGATCCCACACCAACTAGACGCATCACAATATAGTCCTTATAACGCTTGGAGAATGCTTACGTAAGAACCCAGTTTTGTAGGGTAGATTAGGTTATAAGCCCAAATTCTAAGACATACTATCCCCCCCCCCCCCCCTTGTCACTTTTGATGCTATAAATGTATGAGTATTTCCACTTTTTGGTCCCAATTATTCTTCCACTTCAAATCTAAATCCAAATGGAAGCAAGTAATGTCAAATAGTGTATACATTTATTGAGATAGGTTAATTTTCTTATCATTTGCATTGAGTTAGATGCTTATTAGGCTGTAAATAGGAATTCAGCTTAAACGTTTGAGAAGCTTTTATTATTTTATAATTCTGAATTTGTTATTGAAACAGTATCTAATATTTGATTTAGAGGAGCGGTTTAGGTTTACCAAGACAAGCTTTTACTATTTTATAATTGTGTATTTCTTATTGAAAGAGTATCTAACATGTAAACAAATATTGTACAACTTATGGCTAAGACTAGAGGAATGCGTCGGGCTCTTGGACGAGATGTTGACCGAGCAAGTGGTAGAAATGTCGGAGGTAACAAAGATGAAGCCACTGAAAAGCGTAGGCCGATGACATTGTATATACGCGGGACACATGGCCAAGAGATGCATAGCGAAGACGACATCGATGACAATAATGCCATGTTTTTGTTTAAACATTTTGGACATTATTTTTTGACTTTTTCATGTTGGACAATTGTGGAAACTTTGTTAGATATAATGAAATACTAATGCATTAATGATATTAAACAACAACTCTAGTTGTTCAAATAATTCTACACATCATTTAAGTCAACATGTTCACTACGAAATTTCATTGATTTAGTATACATTTGCATTCGACCATGTAATGATTGAGCCACTATTGAGCTTCATTTGAACAGTGAGTAGCCCACAAGCACGCCGTAGATGGCAACAGACAATTGTCTCTTAAAAAAACCTATTACAAACACAATTAAATTCAATCAAGTGTTAAATAAATAATAATAATAATAATAATATTTTAACATATCATGAAAGTCTCAAGAACACCATGTTAAAAAAAAGAATAAAAAAATTAACTTATTATATTGTATTTTCTCAACGAAATTATTTGTCAACTTCAAATCAATCTCATTTAGATATATATTTTTTGATTTTTTTTATAAAAAAATACTAATATAAGGCATATGAACTACCTAATTCGTATGACTCTTACAGATTGACCAATCCATGAGTCATATGGATTAGATAATCTGTATGACTCATACGGATTGACCAATCCATATAAGTCATACGGATTAGGTAATCCATATGAGTCATATGGATTGACCAATCCGTATGAGTTATATGGATTAGGCAATCCGTAAGAGTAATACGGATTACCTAATCCGTAGCATCCATACGGATTATCGAATCCGTATGATAGCAGACATCACCCACCTTTGCACACTTCGACGACGACTTTGCCGCTCCGACAACCATCCATAACTCCGACGAAATGAACCGAAATGGCACCAAAAATCACCAATACTTCTCAAATGCAACTGAGGCGAACAAAAAATCAACAACAACAACAAACAAGAAACAAAAATGGTGCTCAGCTCAACTAAAATAAGTGTCCAAAGTAGCAGGGATATTTTCGGATTTTTGAAAAATTAATGATATAGTAAAATTTTTAAATGATGTATGAAGCACCACTCAAATATATGTAAATCATTATAATTTTGTATTCTCTCACTTTCGCCTATTCGAAAACCCAACAAAAGCATCCACGTCAAAAAAAAAAAAAAACAAAGAAAACCAAAAGCATGGGTCAGGGAACACCGGGCGGTCTGAACAGACAGGGTCTTCCGGGGGACCGGAAGCCGGACGGCGGCGACAAGAAAGAGAAGAAGTTCGAGCCGGCGGCTCCGCCGGCCCGCGTGGGGCGTAAGCAGCGGAAGCAGAAGGGGCCGGAGGCGGCGGCGCGGCTGCCGACAGTGACGCCGCTGTCGAAGTGCAAGCTGCGACTGCTGAAGCTGGAGCGCATAAAGGACTACCTCTTGATGGAGGAGGAGTTTGTGGCGAACCAGGAGAGGCTGAAGCCACAGGAGGAGAAGGCCGAGGAAGACAGATCCAAGGTCGATGATCTCAGAGGTTCCCCTATGAGCGTTGGTAACCTCGAGGAACTCATCGACGAGAATCATGCCATCGTTTCGTCCTCGGTGGGGCCCGAGTACTATGTTGGTATTTTGTCTTTCGTTGATAAGGATCAGCTCGAACCTGGATGCGCTATTTTGATGCATAACAAGGTAGGGTTAGGGTTTCGTTTTGCTGATTGGTTTAATTGTTCTTGCGTTTTGATTGAATGCACTAAGTTTGTGATGGATTTTGGGTTAGGGTTTAGGATTAGATTGTGTGTTGTTGTGATTTTAGATTGAATTGTTGGAAGTATTATGATTAGTGAAGTCAAATGAAAGTAGGTGGAAAATTTGGAATGGTGTTTCCGTCTGTGTGGTGAGGAGAAGAATTATGTGTTGAATAAAGGTTGAGATATTTGAAGTGCACTCTTTAGCAAAATGGTCTTCTTTCAAAGAATCTCCGTTCCTATGCCATACACCCATGTTTTTGGGAACTTCAAATTCACGAGAGTCCGTCTCCTTTCAAGTATTGCAATTTTAATTGGGAGAGGCCCGTTATATTGCACCCCTGGATACAAGGCTTGTTTAGGTGCATGTTTGAGTTTGATTAAATTTTAGGAAAATGTCACTTTTTTCCTCTCAATAGGGTTTTGATTGTAATTTATAAGCTGTTTTTGAAAATTTAATAAATTAATCAAGGCATACACTAGGTCGGTCATAATTTTTAAATTGACTATATCTTGAAAACATGAACACATTTAATAACCTTTTGATATATTGTATTAGGAAGAAGTAAGAAGTAAAAGTTTCATAGATAATGGTGCTTGTTTAAATGGTTAATGGTTACACCATGCTAATTTTTTGGGTGCCCAGGGGGAGGGGGTCATGAAAACTGTTGAATGTATATTTTAAGATTGTTTACGGTTCTTCTGTTGTCCTAGCATGTTGGAGCAAATATTATGTCTTGTTGTTGTCTTATGTAGTCTGGGAATGGTTGTCATGGAAAATTGTCTCGTAATCCAAAAAAAACATAAATGAGGAAGTGTTGCCACCTTGTTGAAGAAGTGATAAACATTATGAGAGATGTGAGATACCAGTACCAAGTTACGACCTTGTAACTGATTTATGAACACCAGAACCTGCAAAGAGGGTGAGAAAAACTGTGAATAAAATATTTTGTAGAACCATATGTTTTTTGGGAACAAATGGATGTGGAGGTTGACATAATTTTTTTTGTATTTGAATCAGTTGTCTCTTCTTGTGTTCAGTTGATATGATTAGATGCAGGAAATGTAATGCTTCTCATTATGTCTGGTTCTTTACTAGGTTCTCTCTGTTGTTGGGCTCCTTCAAGATGAAGTTGATCCAATGGTCTCTGTTATGAAGGTCGAAAAGGCCCCTTTGGAATCATATGCTGATATTGGTGGTTTAGATGCTCAGATACAGGAAATTAAAGAAGCAGTTGAGCTTCCCCTGACACATCCTGAACTGTATGAAGACATTGGTATCAAGCCTCCTAAGGGAGTCATTTTATATGGAGAACCAGGAACTGGGAAGACATTGCTTGCAAAGGTGTGCATTTTTTGGGGTTTCTTATACGTTGTTGGAATATATTATCAACATATTTTCTATTTCTCATTTTCTATGCTTAATACGAAGTTTGAATTTCTTAATCATGTCTAGTTACACGAAAAGAGATTTAAATGATTATCTGGTTTATATGGTTTGTGGATTAAAAAATGTTATTTTTAATGGATGTCTCTGGATCAAAATTGATTTAAATTGATCAGTATGCAGTTATGATACACATTTTTTGACCCATATCTCACTGTTTCAACTTTGTTTTTATTGTTGTGTATGGTGTACTACACACAGCACAATCAATGTAGTCTAATACAAACCCCTTTAATTTCAGGCTGTGGCAAACTCAACATCAGCAACCTTTTTACGTGTTGTTGGTAGTGAATTAATACAAAAATACTTGGGAGATGGTCCAAAGCTTGTAAGGGAACTTTTCCGAGTTGCTGATGATCTTTCCCCATCTATTGTCTTCATTGATGAAATAGACGCTGTTGGTACTAAAAGGTAAGTTATTGAACATCAGCTTTAGGAGTCACTGTGTCAAGACATTCCTATCTTCTTTTTTCTGATTTTTATTTATTTATTTTTTTCCGCGAGGGGGCAGGGGATGCAGGACTGGTTATAGAGTGATATCATGGATCAATTCTTAGTATATGTCTCTTTTATGCATTGCAGGTATGATGCCCACTCCGGTGGAGAACGTGAAATTCAGAGGACTATGTTGGAGTTGTTGAACCAGTTAGATGGTTTTGATTCAAGAGGAGATGTAAAAGTTATTCTTGCAACCAACAGGATTGAAAGCCTTGATCCAGCCTTGCTGCGACCTGGTCGAATTGACAGGAAGATTGAATTTCCTCTCCCTGATATTAAAACAAGAAGACGCATTTTCCAGGTAGGCACATTTTGTGAAAGCAAGTTTTCAGTTTCACTGCTTCACTGTTATATCTCAATATGCTTATTCTACTTGATTATATGACGAAAAGTTCTTATACTTCTGAAATTTAGATACACACATCAAGGATGACATTAGCTGATGATGTCAATTTAGAAGAATTTGTTATGACCAAGGATGAGTTCTCTGGAGCTGATATAAAAGCGATATGTACTGAAGCTGGCTTACTTGCTTTACGAGAACGCCGAATGAAGGTTACAAGTATCTTCTATATATTTGTACAGTTATAGCCTAAACAATGTTGATCCTGTGGAAATAAATTATGGAACTTAGTTGCTGTTAGGAATTACAAAGTTAGTAACATGGACAAGCTCATATTATGGCTCAAATTATATATTAAGATAACATGTTATGTTGGTTAGATATTGTAAGTTTAGACATACCTTACTTTCAGTCTATACCATTGAAGAAAGTGGCAGGAAAAATTGGAGGGACTTGAGATATTGGAAGTATTAAGGAAATGGAATTGGAAAACATTTCTGCCTAAATCTATTTCTTGTAATTTAGAGAGAATGTGTTTGTTAAACAAGGTGTTGGAGGGAGACTATCTGTAATTTGCTTCCCCTGATCTTAGACTAGGAAGGTGTTTGTTTCTTATCAAACATATTCATGGGAATAGCATTCCCATGCATTATAATCCTTAGAATGTGATTCCTGGAAATGCAAAATTATACCGTGAAACAAACGTCTCCTAGATATTAGATTTTCCAATATTTTTCCTTGCAAGAACAGGGTTTCACTGAATTGAATCTGTCAATTTGCTTTTAATACTGAAGCAGAAGAAACAGTCCAATAAATGCAAGATGCAATTTAATTAGGCCAAGTCAGCATTTTTTTTTTAAATTTAGAAACATGCGGTGAATGATTCCCTGGTTGTTTTTGAAGCTCCGAGCCTACTTGCTCATATGTGTGATCTTACTTTGCATTTCATTGGTAACTTGAGCATTTGTTTGAACCTAATTGCACTCTATTTTGAAGTGATTCCTATTTTACAGTTCTGCTTGTTTATATTCAATTTTCTCTGTATTTTATTTTGTTTTGCACCTTTTTTGAGTGGTGTGTACCCTCGTGACCAAACGTTTTTTTTATCTTGCTCTTCAGGTGACGCATGCCGACTTTAAGAAGGCAAAGGATAAAGTTATGTTTAAGAAGAAAGAAGGAGTGCCTGAAGGACTGTATATGTGAAGCATCTTCATCAATTACCCCGGTCTTCTTTCTTTATTACGGTCTTTTTCTGTTCTGTGAAAGGATGTTTGTATTTTGTTATGGTCGGTTATGGGTCTAAATTATCACGGGGATTTAATCTCAACTATAGTTACTAATAGAGCTTTCTTTGATTTTAAAAAATTGGGAAAAAATTTCCTGCCATTTCTTCATTCTTGTTGATACTGTGCATGCTTTCTCTGCCTATTATGATGATGCAAGCTTACACGTAGAAATTGCCCAATCCAGTCGAGTTATTTTAACAGGATCAAGCTCCCGACTACAGCGTGTTAATTTCCTTTGAGATATACCTTAGTTGGTTTAGTTTGTTGGGGATTCCATGTGATGGACAGATATAATTAATCATAAGACCAATTGTCTTTGAGGTTGTTTGACTTGCCTTCCTACCCTATACAGAAGGCCAATCCTCATGATGGATTAATTATGAAGTGCATAAATGGGGGGGGGGGGGGGGGGGGGGGGGGGGGGGGGGGGGGGGGGGGGGTTGAGAAACGGCACAAATTCTACTGCACAAGCAGCTTCGTTTAATGCTGATGCAATTTAGATCAACATTTGCTGTCTCTTAACCCGATTGGCATGAACTAGTAGCAGATTATAAGATTCAGCAAAATTTGCACAACAATTTTTTAGAAAAATATGCATGAAAATCACAATTGATAGTAAAAATCTGCATATAAAACAAGAAAAAAAAATCATAAGTTCAAATCGTATAACCCTTCCAATACTGGAATGGAGATATAAAAGTAATAGAAAAATGTGTTTGAAAAATGTAAAACAATTATTTTATATTAACAAAAGCATCTATATGTTATATATGAAATTGATTTTATTAATTAATAAAATAAGTAATGTACAAAAAGTGTTATCAAATCAGTCATAAGAGTTGAGGTTATAAAAAACAAGAACTTAAAGTGCAATATTGACATAAACTTACAAAAGTAATTATAACAGAGAAAATGATTAAGAAATTGTTTTTTTACGCTCATTCACTGATTAAAACATTACAAATAAAAAAAATTCTATATTTAAATCATTAACAATAATGAAATAAATAACTTAAAAGAATATGTAAAAATATTATATATATAAAATGTAATTAGTACTAACTAAAAATATAATTATATACTTTTTATAAACAATATCAAATATTATTATTATGGATCAATACTAAGTAAGGTGTACGTTAAGTTGGTTTCACGAAGATTACAGGGTTACAATAACTTAACAGCACTCGACAAATTTACCCCGATAAGGCATCTACCTATTCCACTTTATAACACACCTGTATCCTCATAAAGCTGAACATTAATGATATAAAAGCTAAACATAACAACATGGTGTTCTACCAAACAAGCATGCCTTTTTAATAGTTCAGCACTCTAGAGTCCCTGAATCTCATCTCACACCCGAATAAGCCATAACAAAAACTCGAGATATTGATTAAGAAGTTTAGAGGAGAAAAATTGGTATTAGAATAACAAAATTGTGCTATCTTTATAATAAATATTTTTTCTTTTAATTTCATAATCAATACTCTAAAATACTGGTTAAAAAGACTCTTTTATATATATTTTAAAAACATGCCCCCCTTGATCGTAATGAAGCTTTATCACTATCCATGACCTAACCCAAAAGCCTATTCCGCTTGCTTGAATTAAACTGAAAATGGTGAGCAAGATACTCCGAGTAAAAGCCATAAGATAGCCCAGTTGTCTAGATCTATTAAAAATATGATTCGGGCTAATCAATCCCAATGCCCACACGTATGTGAACATCATGCACATAGCTGCATCGATAATCAAAACAGCCAACATCCACATTACGACCTTGTTCTCTACCGGAAACCCTATGACTAGAACCAACATCACACAGAGAGACAAAAAGAAACAAGAAGAGTTGAAGAAAAGGAATTTTACAAACACTGGTGACCAAGCATAGCCCACAACCGCGGTGCCTGCTTCACAGAAACCATAGTCAGGGCAAGCAAACCCATGCATCTTGTGTTTTATCACCTTGCCATACACCACCCGGTGGGTTTATCACCGACTGAAAAGCCATGGTTGCAATCACAGTGGCTACCACCAACAAATGCTTCCTTGACCTATTGTGTATCCAATTACCTTATTCCAGCAGGTACGTTCTGCAGAACCTTTCTAACCTGCTCCACCTATCATCATGTCCTTCTTGTTGTTGATCACTTGTTGTGATGTTTGCTGGTTGGACGAAAGGACCATTGCTTTGTGATGATGTTTGTTGAAGCTGTGAGGGTTGTGCTGAGGCTTGTGGAGGAGGATCTTGTTGTGCTAGTTCAATAGTTACGCTTTGTGTTTGTGAGGATGTTGGTTGTTGTTGTGGATATGTTGTCAGAGTCGTTTCCTGATTGCTGACTAGGGTTGATGTCACTGCTTGGATATGACCATTGCTTTGTGATGCCGGTGATGATGGAGGATTACTATTGCTTGTTGATGTTTGTTGAAGTGACACTTATGCTAGTTCATGATCATTGTTTGTTAGTAATGACTCTGATGAGGATGGAGAATCATTGTTGGTTTGTGAGGGTGATGATGTTCCTGGAGGATCCGGTTGTACAATTACAATAGTTATGCTTTGCGAGGAAGTTGGTTCTTGTCTAGATGTTGACAGAGTCGTTTGATGATTGCTGACTAGAGTTGTTGGGGAAACTGCTTCTTGTGCTATAACTTCATTTGCAGGCTTTAATTTTCAACTCCTTCAGTTAAAATGTGTTGGCTGATGATGTCCATAGATGTTAAACCCTCATTCAAACTATTTATTTCTGCACTCATTTCGGATAGTGACAACAAGTATTTAATGATCTGCAAAGTTATAGCAGAGTATACTGAAATATCATATATCGTGTCAAATTATCTCTACTTATATATACATCCATATCGACATGTCATTGAATTATTTTAGAAATTTGGTAAATATTATCAGAATAATTTTTGGTGACCTAGTTTCAGAGTGTTTTGGTGCTCCTTTTTACTTGGTCAATGAAATTTTGATGACTTGTGGCTTGCAAGTATGTTCTTATTACTCAATTAGAGTGATTTTTTTTTAAAGAGAAATGTTAATTTTTATTAATAGAAAAGATTAAATTCACTGTTTTTCCCCTTTTTCTTTTCTTTCATCACTTAACTCACCTTATAACTCCACTCAAATACTGTGTAATGTGATATTTCTATTTCAAGCACTTCAACAGTGTGACACGGGATGTCTATTTTCTTCATGTACCAATCAAAAAGATTGTGACCCTGGTATTCCTATAAATATTACATCACAAATTTTATTGCTAGTTGAACACAAAATTAGATAATATCATGTAAAACTAATGTTAATAAAAGGTTTAAATATATTTTTAAGATTGTAAATATATATTTTTTAATTTTGGTTTCTATAAATTTTTTGTTCATTTTTAGTTTTTATAAGTTTAAGTTTTTTAATTTAGTTCCTCTAAAATATTTTGTTTTTAGTTCTTATAAATTTACGTTATTCTAATTTTGATCATTATAAATTTGAACGTATGAGAAGTATAAATGAAAAAATAAAATCTAAAAAATAACTAAAATTAAAAAAATAAAAAATTATTAA
>PYAF01001472.1:1256969-1271998 GCA_007407185.1 Glycine tomentella
AAACTTACAAAAATCAAAATTAAAAAACACTAACAAACAAAAAAAAATATTTAAACCAAAACAAAACCTTTAATAAAATTAAATAGTTGATATAAGAATATTGTATTCCTATTTTATTTGAGCAATAGTAATACAATATTCTTATGAATAAAAGGAGATTTCATTAACAATTTCAAGTCCTTTTCTATGCATTTAAATTGCTTTTCAAATTTATATGTTTTACTTACATTTGCCAATTAAATTTGAGTAATTACTTTTCGAATTCTAGATTTAATTGTTGCTAACTTTGAAAAGTATATTTTTTCTCAGCTTGGAAAAGTATTGACAATTCTGTCAAATACTCTGAATCAAATTAAATAAAAAATTGATTTACAAAAAGATAAATTGAATTGTACAAGAGTATCCAGACATACTTAGAGTCGTAAAATTGTTTTACTGGTTGAATCCAATAACTTGATGACTAAATTGAATTTGGTTATTAGATTTTGTTTGCAAGTCAAGATTTAAGATTTTGACTCATAATGTTATCATGTGTAAGTTAAACCTGCGGACTTACTAAAACCCTGCCAAGAGAATTTTGATTCTAAGTTCCATTGCTATCATTTAAAAATAAGTAGTGAAAAAGTACGATAAAACTTGCAATCGAATTACAAATTAAAACAACACAAATCTTCAAAACAAGTTTCACTGTAAACGATAAGTACGCGTGATCAACACCCTGACTTTTGGTAACGTTCAGGATACCTGCTTATTAGTTATGTTGGACGTCATAAGAAATTCAATATTGTGCATGTTCTATACTATATACATGCAGAGTTGTACTGTCCCTTTCCTTTACTTTGCTGTTACATTTAGCTGCCTAGATTTATTGCTCTCAAACCATATCGTTTTGACTGATTTATTGACGGAATCAAAAGTAAACAAAGTTCAAGCAAAAAGCTTAGACTTGTAGCAAACCCCCCTAAAAAATGGCCCAAAACAAGGAGGTGCATCACACTTAATAACATAGCATGAAATCAAAATAACAACCACAAATTGAAAGAATATACTAACTAAAGCATTAATTTTGGCATACAAATCATTCCTACTTAGTTGTTACACTTCCTACTTCTCTAGAGCAATAATACAAAACCACCAAACAGGTGAATCAATTGATCTAGGGTTATTTGAGTCTTTAGTACACAACTGTATTAAATACTTAAACAAATTAGTTTTATTGTCTATAATAATTCTATTCAACTTAAACAATATTATCTCCTTTGAAAGATATATGTAATTTAGACAAAAAATAAAAGAGCAATAACACGAAGATACCAAAAAAATCCTTGTTGCAAACATTATTAAGGGAGGCTCGAAGGAGCAATGTTTGTAGAGGAGGATTTGCGTCGTGACCTAATCCAGAACACTAATCGGCTTCCATGAAGCAAAACAGCAAGCGCAAGCAAGAAAGCCCACATACCAACCAAAAGATACCCCAGTTTCTTAATTTTATAATAAATATGATTTGGACTAACCAACCCCAACGCCCACATGTACGTGAGGAGCATGCACGAAGCCGCAACGATCATCAAAAATGCCAAGATCCTCATCACGACCTTGTTCTCCAGCGGGAACCCGCTCATGAGCACCAGCATCACGCAAAGAGACGCGAAGAAAGAAGAAGAGTTGAGAACAATGAATTTGAGAAAATCAGGTGACCAAGCATAGCCCACAACCGCGGTGCCTGCTTGACAGAAACCGTAGTCAGGGCATGTAAAGCTGTCTTGCGTTGTATCGCCTTGCCATACACCGCCCGGTGGGTTTAACGCAGACTGAAATGTCATGGTTGCAATCACAGTGGCTGCTACCATTAGGTTTTCCCTTGTCTTTATGTCCATCATCCAGTTACCATCGTCTATTATATACGTTCTGCAGAACCTCTCGAACCTGTTCCATCTATTACTATTGTTTGTTGGTGTTTGTTGAGTTGAGGGTTGTCCTTGTTCAGGATTAATATTGGTTTGTGATGGTGATGGAATTTTTTGAGGTGAGGGTTGTGGAGGAGGATCTAGTTGTACAAGTTCAATAGCTACGCTTTGTGTTTGTGAGGATTGTTGTTGTCTATTTGGTGATGTTGGTTGAAGTGAAACTTGTGCTGATTCAGGATCATTGTTGGTTGGTGATGACTCTGATGAGGATGATGATGTTTGTGGAGGAGGATCATTGTTGGTTTGTGAGGGTGATGATGCTAAAGAAAGATCCGGTTGTACAATGACAATAGTTATGCTGCTTTGTGAGGAAGTTGGTTCTTGTCTAGATGTTGAGAGAGTAGTTTGATGATTGCTGACTAGGGTTGTTGAGGAACCTGCTTCTTGTGTTATAACTTCATTTTCAGACTTTTCAACTCCTTCAGTTAAAATGTGTTGGCTGATGAATTCTCTTGGACACTGCCCCAATGTGTCCATAGATATTAAACACTCCTTGTTCAAAATATTTATTTCTGTACTCATTTCGGATAGTGATAGCAAGTATTTAATGATCTGCAAAGTTATAGCAAAGTATACAGAAACAATATATATTTTGTGTCAAATTATCTCTTGTATTATATGTACGTCCATATCGACATGCCGTTATATTCTTTAAGAAATTTGGTAAATATATAGTATCTAAATAATTTTTGGTTAGTGTTTTTGTGCTCCTTTTTACTTAGTCAATGAAGTTATGATGAATTGTTTCTATGTGTGTCCTTATTACACTCAAATACATTGATCATCTAATATTTCTATTTCAAGCACTTTAACTAAAGTGTGTCACTGGATGTCTATTTTCATCATGTACCAATCAAACAGATTGTGGCACTGATATTCCTAATATATTACATCACAAATTCTTGAACACAAAAATAGATCATCATTATCATGTAAAAAAAATTCAAATAAAACCTTTAATTATAGTGCTTGACATAAGAATATTGTCTGCGTGAAATAGAAAGTGTTATCAAGGAGGTTGTGAATAGAAGTACCTTGATTTGTCTGCGTTTCACTGCTAAACGTAGCAAAGTATTATCCTCTGTGTCTTTGAGTGAATATAGGAATTGATGGTCACTTCTCAGTGATTCCACCAACAATTTCAAGGCTTCAAGATGGTTGTAGCGAACGCACAAGTGCAGAACTGAACCTTTATCAGTCTTTGTCATCTCCTGAATGGAGTCTGGCTTGGCTTTGATCAACTCCTCGATGGCTCCAACGCGCCCTCTCATTGCAGCAAAGTGGAGAGGAAGCATCTCATCTTTGTCACCAACCAAACACATTTCAGGGTTTGTCCTCAAAAGCGCTTTCACAACCTCAGTGTGCCCATTAGCTGAAGCTAAATGAAGAGGGCAACGTCCTTCTGAGTTCAATTCAGTCGCTAAACTAGGACTATTCTGAAGAAGAACCTGACAGAAGTCCAAATGTCCAAGCAAAGAGGCTATGTGTAATGGGGTTTCAGTGTAGGGGTAGAGTGAAATTCTGCTCAGAATAAGAGGGTCTTTTTGGATCAGTGAGTTTAAGGTACTCACGCATCCATTTAATGATACTTCATAGAGTTCTCTCATTGCATCTTCCCCTAGTTTTGGACCTTCCAAAATCTCCATTATTGCAGAAATATTGGAAGTCAAACCAAGTAATATTGATGTTCTTGGGATCTCTCAGGTTAATATATCCAACAAATATTGATCGATGTAATAATAAATGACCTTATGGAAGAAAAGACAAGGAGAAAAAAACTATAGAGAAGCATTGTATCATTGTATGATGGTCATGTACCATGCTTGGATGATTAAATAATTAAGCCCAAAACAATGTTGATGAGTGCCAGCCGGCTAGCTGATTATTTTATTTTATCGTGCAAAATGACCAAACATATTTAATTGATCTACAGATTATAGTCTAGCAATATAGTTGGCGGATCCTAATTAATTGTTGCCTTTTTGTGTTCTCTTTTTTTCTCCCAATTTAAAAATGGCATCTCAACAAAAACAAAACTAATAAACAAACGGGCCGTTTGAAATTTGTGTTATAGTCTTGAGACATTAATCAATTGCTGAGCATGAGCTGTACTCCATGCTGATTTTCACCAAATATATTATCAAAGTTCCGAAAAACATGCTTTGCATAGGAACTCTTTTGTTCGCTCTTCTTTTATGCAATTTTCATTTTTAATTTTTCTAGAATGACTTTCACTAAATTATTATTCTGTAACTTGAAGCCCAAGATTTGGATATGATACTGTTCGCATCAGATACACGATCTTCTAACGTAAGTCTTTTATTTCCCTTTCTTAATTCTGTTTGCAACCAAACGCTCGTGCTGCTAATGCTGGACAAATATGTTGGCAACGATTGTATTCATGATTTTAAATTGCAGTTGTAGTACGTCTAATTTACAGTTTTTTGCAAATTTTGACATTGCAGAAAATTAAATATAGTTGATATGGTTGCCAGTGCAACTGAGGTGAGTAAAAAAAAACCTTTATGTTGCAAGCTGCAATTACCCAGAAAGTCTATATTAGAACTAATTTAATTTTCTTATATCAATACGGCAATACATCATTATTTTAACTTTAAATTATGAGATTGCAAGGTACCTGAGCCGCACCCGCCATACAAATAGCTATAACTTTTAATCAAATGGTAATCTCTTAATCCCACATTCTGTTGTACAAATTTTGCTATGTGTAGTACTATAATTTTTAAATTTTTAATAATTAAATTTCCTTTCTTTAATTGACTAAGCACATCGTGCATTGTAACAATAGAGCCATCTGGGTCATGTAGATCAAGAACTGCTTCAATTTCACTCCATAAATAATAGCGATGGGGTTCACAGGCTGCTGTAAAGCCTAATAGGAGAAAATTGATGGTAAATGAAGAACAGAACAAGAATCTGAAGAAGGAATAGGACTAAACGTAAAGTGGCCTCCACGTTTGGTGTAGAATTCACGTTCATCTATTGTGCCATCTATCGAGTTCCTCTTCCCATATCAAAGAATCTAGAAAAGTGAAATTTTAAAACGGGAAAAAAGGATGATAAAAGAGGGAGAAAACTTCGTAGCAATAATTAACATGTTAGCTGTGTATAGATTAGCTTGCTACTGAGAACAGCTAAAAGGTTCGTTCTCTTAACACTACAAAACTTTGCAGCTGTAATATAGGAGCCGGAAAATCTAACCTGCAAAGCACACGATCCATTGTTAATGATGGTTATCTTGTTTTTCTCAATATCATGTATTCAGAACTCACAATGCTACTGGTTAAAGCTATACAATTTATTTGCCGCACCATTTGAATAGTCAGCCCTTCATTGTAACTATCAAAGAATCATTTATTCTCCTGAATGTCATAAAAAAAATTTGAAATACTTAGAGGTAGCCATATTTTCTTTATATATTCAGAAACAATCGGTAGAATTTTTATGCGTAGCAAGCAGCAGGAAATTAGCATGCGCCAAAAGCCTAGGACCAAAGAACACAGTAAGCACAAATTAAAACCATTGAGACCCAGATTGCATAAAAACTAGTACACTTTTATGAGAATTGCTAGCAACAAACTTTTTCTAACACACACTCACTGTTGGATAACATTTATTCAAAACTACGAAATTAGGAAAGAGTTATTAAATGAGTCAAACATACAAAAACTAGTGATTTCTAATAAATTTCAGCCATAATAAAAAATGTGTTTGAAAGAGTGTGTTAGTAGGATTTCTCACTTTTATTTCCACCAAAAATAACTAAGTTATTATAGAATACTAAGATAAAGTAATTCACCTCACTAATGGTTTTCTGGATTCGCAGAGCCTCCATTGGTACTTGGCTTGCTAACATTTGGTTGGTTCATTGCCTGATTCTACACACGGAAATGGACCTCATAAACGTTCATATCTTTGTGCTCAATTAAACAATAAAAAAAGATAAGCAACTATGCAAAACTTGTGTTTTCTTTACAGTTCTTTGAGAGATTTTTTCCTCCCAATTAAGAGTGAGTTAAAAGTATATTCAGAATTCAATATCTGAGGTATCATGAACACAAATTTTTACACAACATAAACGGAAACTTTTGGGCTGTTTTTTATGGTCCTTGACCTTGTGAATCAGAACATTCCCAGTGATCTTCAAAAGGGCACTATAAGATGCGCCAAAGTAAAATAATTTATGTCGTGGTGGCAGGAAATCCAATGGACTTCACGTGCAACAAATTACTTCACACATTGTTCAAAAAAATCCAACCAGAAATAGCATTAGAGGACAAAATACCTGAATTAATTGGAACTGCATCTGGTGGGGACCAAGATATTGTTGATAAGGATCAGTGAAGTTTGGGATACGTGACTGATTTGGATCAGGTGGACCAGCTGAGGTGACCATATTATTATCTGACTGATTTGCTGCTTGCATTCTAGATGAATCAGGAGCAGGAACAAGCGGCATGTGGAAAGGAGGCATGGAAAACCTTGGTCCCAAATGAGCAGCAGCTGCAGTGGCTGCTGGCAAAGCCGAACCAGGTAACATATTGGGAAACGGCATTACAGGTCTGTTCATTCCCATTTCCATACCCATACCCATTCCAACCCCCATTCCCATTGCTGGCATGTACTGCTGGATTCCAGGAAACATCATAGGTACCATTCCACATCCCATGGACATCATCTACATAAGTTGCAGACAGTGTATGTAAGAATGAAAGTATATGACCATGGAATGTGAATAATTTGATACACTCGATAGTATATGAACATTCTAATACTTGTGTACACTTCAATAAATAATATTAAAACCCTTCATCTAAATAACACGAGGTACAATACAGCTTCTGTGGAAATGAGTTTATAAAACAAATTCCTATGTACAAAAAATAAAGATCTGTTAAAAAAATAAAGAAAAAAGGAGAGTCCACCTGCACTTGTAACTGCAATGACTTCAAGTACGAAATTGCTTCATCCAGCATTGAAGCTTTGTCCGACTATGAATTCAAAATAGGAACCAAAATTATGAAGGAAATAAAATCTAAAATCATGCCCTTCACATTCTTAAGAAGTTAGAAATTTTAAAAATCAGCTTACCTTATTGCAACGAGGTATAAGTTCTTGCAGAGCTTTCATCTTTTCATTAATCCGATCGCGACGCCTCTGTAAAAATGCCAAGTGAAAACTTTAATGTTCTGAGAAAAAAAAGGATATAAAAGATGTGAACTCAAAAGAGAAATGAAAGTACTAACCCTCTCAGAGAGATTATGGACCTCCGCAGCACGGGATCTCTTCGTAGATGTTGATCCACGAACTTGCTTCTTTGCTTCTGATTCAAAATCAACATCCTTTTTTCCAGCAACACAATATACAAGAAGCAAATAGTGAAAACTTGAATAAATTACAGGTTATCAATGGATGAAAGAAAATGCTATTGAGCTATTGACCTGCCTCATGCATGATATGCCAACTTTTATCAGAAACAAGGGAAATCTGTTAATGTAAAAGTTCCCATTTTTTCTCCCAACCACACAAATAACCATAAGTTACATTATTAGTATGTGCTACCTAGATGAGACCCAAAGCTACTAAAGAATTTAAGTTGTAAAGCAACAGATCATAACATTCTCATGTCTTGTCAAATAATCAACATCAACTTCAACAAAAACTTTGGAAATTAGATAAAGAAAGAGAAAGAGATAGGGAAAAAAAAGGGGACATAAAACAAAAGAAAGAGAAAATAAATTGAAAGGAAAGAAGGGTGAAAAGAGGAAGGGGAAAATGAAGAAAAGAACTAAAAAAAAGAGAACAATTAGAATATAGAGATACTAATGGATTTAACCCCACCAAACTTATAGCCTTTTTTTCACTCCGTCCTAAAACACACCTTCCGTCAATCTGTATCCCACTCCATATCCCACTCCATTAGGTCTTTTTAACTACCTTTTCTCAAGTAAGTTTCGGTCTACCTCTACCTCTCTTTGTGTCGAGCTCTTGGTAAAAACTCTTGTTCTTACGAGAGCATTCAGTGATCGTCTCATAATGTGCAAAAACCACATTAATCTATACTCCCTTATCTTTTCACTCACTGGTACTATTATTATCTTTCGTCGAATACCCTCATTTTTATTTTATCCATCTTTGTATAATCACACATCTACCTTAATATCCTCATTTCTGCTATCCCTATTTTATGTTCATGTTGCCTGTGTTAACCAACATTCTGTTCCATATAACATTATCGGTCTTACAACTATTATATAGAATTTTCCTTTTAACTGTTCTCAAATAATAAAATAAATAAATAAGTAAAACACTTATTGTCTATAATCTATTTATGTCTCTATATATGTACTTACTAACATTATTTACGCACCTTGCGTTTCCCATGTTTGGCCAAGACTATATAATGTCCTAATTGATTTCAATTTTTAGTTTGGAATCTAGCAATTAGCAAGAATTTACCTGCATTATTCACAATACACAGCAATTATAACCTCTAATCCTACTCTCTTTCAGCTACAGTGGAAAGCATAACTGTTACCTAAATCACTGTCCACTCAAACTATGCAACTAAGTGCAACTAGCCAACCTTTATGCTATGCATTCAAAGATTGGCTACCTAATTTGTAGACATGGGATATCTTTTTTGGGAAAATACTAAATATTAGCCTCATCAATTCTTATGAAAGATATCATGATACGATTCTTGTTTAAGAACACATTAAAATTTAAAAGGGCCGGGAAAGATTAACAATTTCATAGTTTTCCATAAAGGTTTTAAACATGTAAGTCATGGGTAATAAACAAGTAATCATCTCACATCATGAGGACAAGAAATTTCAAGTTGATAACCTGATAAGTAAATAAGCTTAGCTAATAGTAATAGCTTCAATTGTTTTATTTGCATTTCTCTAGTCAAACATATTTTCTGATCACAAAATCATCCACACATCGGTTTGGTCATTTCTGCCTTGTTGAACTACTAACTTCTATGGCACAAACCATGTTTAGCAATAACTTATGTAAATATCTGATTATTATTTTGCATGACCTTTCTGTGTAACATATTATGCATGCGAGAACCTTAGACCAGATATAAATGTCTCACATTCAGCATCATGGCTACTTAATTACTTAGAACCAAGCTTAAGCAGCTTTCGTAATGGTCTTGCCATCAAACAGCTAAGTAAACTTCATCAAAGTCAATTCCTCTGATCAATACCCTTCTCCAATCTACAAATTCAAAATTCACCATAGCTCTATTCCAAGACCAATTCAATCTGATTCAAGCCTACCAGACTTTTCTCATTAACTATAAATAAACTTTTTGACATCAACTCAAATTTCACCCTAGTCATATACCCAAGAGGTAAATTCATAAAGTGGGCCAATATAAAGTTAAAAGTAAATGCTCATTTTTTTTATTTAAAATTTGATGCTTCAAATTCATTAAATTTGAGAAGGAAAGAAAAACAACAATTTTCATTCCACAAGTATAATTTTTTTATATAACCATTTCTACTCAAATTATTAAACTAAGCCAAACAAAGATTGCATTTTTAAGAACCACATATGTTATCATTTATCAACTGATGTGACACAGGTAATTGTGCCACACCTATCATTTGTCAATTTCATGACAGCAGCCTCCTTACCTGTTACTAGCATAGCATGTCTGGATCACATTTTACCAAACTTCAAAACCCACTTTAGAGCACACAAATTATGTTCCATCCAAAATGTAGACATTTTTCTTCTTCTTTAAACCTTGACTTGAGTGAAAGTGGAAAATATTATTTTTCCCTTGAGTGAAAAAAATTATAATACAAACATACAATAACTCAATCCCATGGGCTATTGCAAAGAATAGTTCACATTATGGCGATTTTATTCTCTATTGGTACCCCCCCCTCCCCAACAAATTTCAGCCGTCTCAAACACTTTCTAGAATAATTTTTTTATATTACTAAGAGATTACTCTAAATATAAATTTTAAAATAATTATAATTATTATGCTACATTGTGAATTCATTTAATTTTAAAAATATCCTACAACACTTCCATGAACAAAATTTGGAATTCATCACCATCCAATCACGTGTCACGCACGTGCGCAGCCACGACGGTGAAATTGATGACCGTACTAAAAGAGCACATGGCCACAGCACCGAAATAAATGCAGCAGGGCGGGGAGTGCTCACGTAAACCCACGTCACTCACCCGGCTCACGTTAGCGTATACCAAGGTACAGGCAATTTGTAACTGTAATGTGATATGTGACTGTGAGAGACAAAGAAACAACGCTGAGTCAGGTCAATTCACTCACCTCGCTCGGACACTCCCATTCCTCCGCCTCCCGTCCCTTCCGCTTCCGGTCCTCCTCCGCCGCCGCTACCTGAACCGGCTCGTCGCTGCTTCTCGAACCGCCAGGTGATGACGTCATCGTCAAATCGTACATCATCGTGCTCCTTCCTCCGCCGGCACTCGTCGAAGGCGCCGCAACGCCGGCACCTCCTTCCGCCGCGCTCAACGTCTCCGAAACTCTCGAAGCCGCCGCCGCCGTATCGCACGAATCCACCACCGTGGACTCCCTCGCGGCGGCCTTAACGCTCGGCTCCGCGGCTCTCGTGTTGTGCCTCGAGAAGTACGCGAAGTTCGACGTCCTCTGTTCCGGCCTTCTCGGCGGCGGAATCGGAGGCCGGGGATTCGCCAACATCGGCCGGAGCTCCGGGAGCTGAGACGTGCGGCCGAGGGTTTGCATGGCGCTGCTGTTGTTAGCTGTCGTCGGCGGAGAATAGAGAAAATCGGCGCCGAAGCTTTGATCTAACGCAGGCTCGTCGTCGTCGATTGGATAGTGAAGCCACGAAGCCATTTCGCCTTCGTGAGTGAAGGGATGCTGATTGAAATTCTCCTCCAGCGGTCGAATCTCCCTCGCCGTAGAAGGACCGGCGGGAGAGGCGTCGTCGGAGTTTGTCGCCGGCGGAAGTTTTCTCAGAGAACGTTGGTTCTGACTCTGCACCACGACCTGGCCGTTGTGCCATAGCAGCTCCATGATATCGTCGTCTGCACTGTTTCAATTTTAATCACTCTCCGTCAATTAATTAAATAAATAAATAAATTAACAGAAAAAGAAAGAGAGAAGTTAAGTTACATGGAGGGTTTCTTTTGGCGAGGTAAGCCTGAAGGAGTGAGAATAGGGTATTCGTGGTCTTCATCCATTTGAATATCGAAATCTGGAACACAGTGATTGTGGTTATTGGTCATATTGCAAAGAAAAAGAGACTGAAAAGTCGTAACTATGAGAAGAGAGGGGGGAATATAAAGAAGGGAAGTCGGCGAAGAATGGTAAAAGAGGACAATTAATTACTTACATACAGTTGGAGCTAGTTGAGCATGGCGGTTGTGTATTTTAGTTATTTTTTGTGTTGCAGAAGGAGAACGTGTGGAGTGTTGGATTGTAGCTGCTCTTGTGCTCTCTGGCTTTTGTAACAAGAGAGCAGCCACGACTCACAAATACCCACACACAGAGATAAGATGTCTCCCTCCGAATAATGCGAAGCTATAGGACGAAAGGGATTTTTGACGGTTTGCACCATATTCACTTCTCCTCCTTTTTACCATAAATAAAACTCCATATATTTCCATAATTCTTTCTCATCACTGCTATTGTTTTCTAAATGACGTAAAAATCTTGTAATTACTTTAACTCATTCAGTTGTTGCTTCTGAATTTTGATAAATTTTAGTATCGAAATTCTAACGTTGCTAATTCTAATTACAAGAGCTATTGGCCTTCTAACTCAAAGGTTCAAGCTCTCTGAGTATGGAGCTAGAGGCTTTGATTCGCTTGCATATATTCTGTCTTTCCTTTTGTTTTGTCTCTGTGTATGTGTGAATTTCACTGAATCTATAAGAAGTAGTAAGTCACAAATTTTATATTAATTGCAAGGGGCTTGTCTGTTTCGTAATAATTAGTGTTCGTCATTAAGCATGATTGGTAATAATCTGGTTTACCTAATTGATAACTATGCTTGAAAGAACACTTAGTCCAAATCCAACTTGCAAACTATCGAACGTTATAATTAACAGGGGTGGGATTATTTTAATTTAAAGAGGTTTTGACTTTAATGCCTAAATATATAATCATATTAAATATTAAAAAATATAATTCATAATAATTTTATCTAACTTAAACATAATAATACAAATTATCACAAATTTTTACCAAAAATTATATTAAAATAGGATTGTTTTTGTTACATCGAGTAGTTAAAGTCTTGATTCTCAGTTTGTACAGGGTGATTTTTCCAATGTCATGTCGTATACCTTTTTCAATTTTTGTTATCAATTATATATTATATTAATTAATTAATTATCAAAATAAAAGTATTATTATTAACAATAAAATTTGTGTTTGTTTTAAGAAAGGGGACAATTCTTCCTTTGAAGACCTTTTCTTTTGGTATACTATTCGGTCATGGATTTATGTGTTTAACTTTCATCAATAACAAAAATCAATTATTGAAATAAATTATAAATAAAAGAGTAATGAGTTTCAATAATATTGATTTCAATAATAATTCTAATAGTATTTTGATAATAGTTATAACGGAATTTTCGATAATAATTTTGATAGTAATTTCGATAATGATAAGAACTAGGAATTGAAATATTAAAAGTTTTGAGAATAAATAGAGATTGAAAAAAGTAAAAGGGTTTAGAGAAAAATAAAAATTAAAATATTGGTTGAAAACATTGTCATAATCCGTCAGTTTCTAAACCTTATGTGGAATTAAGATGAAATGTGATATATGTTTCAACCTTATTACAACATACAAGTTCTATATTGTAGAATGCAAATTATAATTATTCATAACCATAACCACTACAAACTTCCACTATATAAATCTTCATGGTTGATAACTTTGGTTTTCGATCTTTACGACTGATGACTTTGTTTTCAATTTTCACCGTCGATGACTTTGATTTTCGATCTTCACCCTTGATAACTTACATCTTCAATCTCCACCATTGATACCTTCTAGTATCTTAATATTTTCCATATCTAGATGATTTCTAAATCTTCATTTATTCTATAAGTGTAAAATTAATCTAAAGATTATATTTAGACATTTAATAAAAAAAATTATGGAAAGACTACTTCTTAATATTTCGTTCAAGATCATTTTTCGATAATTGAAAAATGTCAATATTAACAATTATATATATAATAAACATAACAACATATTTAAAAACAATAAAAACATATTTTGATAAGTTGCAAATGAAAAAAAGATAAAAAAGAGAGATATTAAGTATGATAACTTGAAAAGTACTTACATGATAAAGTTAAAATATGTTTGTTTACATTTATTTGTCAAAAAAAGTATTTTTTTAATAATATAGGTAATTTTTGTTTATTTGGTGTATTTATTTAAATTTTTTACTTAAAAAAGTAATTTTATGTTTTTTTAAGACACAAATTCTAAAACACTTTTTCTTAATTTTAAACAAACTAATCCTTAATCTTGTAAGGACATACATTGCAGTCGAGAAATTCTTCTATAAGATCTTTTTATGTCACATTAACTCCTTGTCATCAAGAATTATATCCTTCATTAACTGTATTACGTTTCTATATTTTTATATTTCATTTGTTATTAAAATTAATAAAAGATAAATTTCATAAGTTGCTTAAAAAAAGTAATTAGTAAAATACATTAAATTAATTTGTTGGAAATACAAATCACTAAAAAAAATTGAAGGTAATTTACCTTATACTTGTTTAACAACATTAATATATGGACACTTTAATATATTAAATACTTACTTTTTTTTAGAAGAAACATTTACTTGACATTCTCAAATTTTTTCTATTCTTTTATCACATTATATAATCTATTATTACAATGTTTGGAAACAATTTGATAATATAATATTTATTAAGAAGTAAAATTAAAAAAATTCAATATATGAAAAATATTGTTTATTTTCAAATAATTAAAATATTTAACAAAAAATATATTGAATACTTAACAAATGGTTTCAAAATACATTAAAGTAAAGCATTATTTTATTTCAATTTCTTAAAACTTTTAGTAATTATTCAATCGTTTCTTCCTCGTACAGTCGTACGGTGCATGTATGGATTTTTCTTTATAACTTCGGACGGTACGTATAAAGTTTTGGTACGAATTTGTATCAAATGAATGATGAATTGATGACCAATAAAATGACAGTACTAATCAATCAAGAATAAATAACCAATCACGCGTTAGTACAGTACAGATTTTTGTTTTGTATTACAGTATTTATCATTTTCATT
Source organism: Glycine tomentella (assembly GCA_007407185.1). Taxonomy (NCBI): domain Eukaryota; kingdom Viridiplantae; phylum Streptophyta; class Magnoliopsida; order Fabales; family Fabaceae; genus Glycine; species Glycine tomentella. Next base: position 1,271,279 of record PYAF01001472.1, read on the forward strand.
AGTACTTGTTACTTTAGCTTTCATAGTGTGAAAAAAAATATTTTTTCAACTAATTAAAACTTATTCTAAATATAGTTTTTAGAGTAATATATAACTATAATTCTCTTTAGGAAGATCATTTGGTGATCTTTTGGTGTTTATGGCTAATTGAGTGATAATATTGTTTGCAATTTAGGTTTATTAAGTAATTCTTTGAATTAATATATATGAATCTAATTATCAGCCGTAATATGTTTCGTCAAAATTCTTTCGACACTTTTGATTTTACCTTTATAATAACTTTTATTAAATTTTGAAAAATATTTTATTATATTCTTCTACATAAGAATAAGAATGTAATGCGCAAAGTCGCCTAAAAAAAAGAATGTGATGTAAAGTTAACAAAGAAAGGAAGTAATGTGCAATCACAATGAAATAATAACTGTAAAAGTAAAAAGAATCTTATAATATATAATCATTTATTGTTAAATAAGGTGTAAAATAAATATTGTGAGGTATATTTTAATTAAATTTTAATTTTTATATCTATAGTATTGAGTTTTAAAATTAAAAACTTAGAAAATTATTTTAAATTAGTTTCTATTATCATGAGTATCGTCAGTAAAAAATATCATGAGTACCAATCAATTTAGTTTTTTTAAAAAACTATAAAAAAAACTATTATTTCATCCACATCATTTAAGAATTTTAAGGATTAAATTATATTTTTAAAATTTTATT